>ML803965.1:151034-167759 GCA_009831015.1 Picea engelmannii | reverse complement strand
AAAGGAGAATTTGAATAATTATCCAAGGTCATTGAAGAAAGGAATGCTTCAAAATATGAGTCTAATCCATTACATAATTCTTGGCATACTTGCAACAAGAACCGCCATGAAAGGTATAACAAAATAAATTATTCCAATGCATTATTTGATTATAAGAAGAATGGAAATGAGAAACATAGTTTATGGTAGAAGTATCCATGTGCATTTTTTGTATTACATAACCATTGTGTTGTCAAATGTTGGAAGAGAAAGTCCTTGTACAAGAAGATAATTTCTAACAGGAAGGGGGAAAGATGTAAAGACCACTCTTCAAGACTGAAGTGGAGCATGGAAAGAAGTACTTGCAGTCAAAGAATTGTTGCACTCATTGCAATATGAGTGGTCATTGGATTGACAGATGCTAGAAACTTCATCCACAACTTCTTCTAAATAAAAGAAATAAAGTTGTGCATGCACCAAAAGAGCTATCATATGAAAGAGTTGGTCAAGCACCAACAATCCAAGAGGAGAAATCCAGAAAGGAGAATCCATTAGACAAGTTTGGTAAGAAATATGTAACACATATCCAAAGTTGTTTTCTCCCATTGTTGTAAACCTCACATGTTGTGTATGAGACCCCTAAAAGGGAAAAATCATACAAGTGATGACCTATTATAACATCACTTATATGAAACATAGTGTTTTTATGGTTTTGAAAGTGTACAAATTAGAGAGACAAGTCAAACCATGTATGTAGACTTTTGGTGAACTAAAAGTTTCTTTTTGTGGGGAGTTTTGATCCAGGAGGATATTTGAAACCAAGTAAAATTGATTTTCTTGAAGTCTGATGAAAATGTACTCATGTTGAAGAGATTCACGAGAGCTTTCCAACAACGCTTGAACTGGCTCAAACGGACGTCGTACAAGGAAGATATGGAATTCTGGAGTTTTGGTAAAATAGGAAAAAATGATAACATGGATGACACGTGACATCACTAGATAATAACATGTGGCAGTATGGTCGTGACACGTGGAAGTATGAATAGGGCATGTGGAAGTACATATGTTGACATGGTGTGCTAACTGGACCATATGGATGTTTATGTGGCATGCTAATTGGATCATATGGATGTTGATGTGGCATGCTGACTAGATCGTATGGATGCTGACGTGGCATGTTGACTAGGTTGTACAAATGCTTATGTGACATGCTGAATGAATAATATAGATTTTGATGTGACAGGCTGACTAGGTGGTATGGACAATGATGTGGTAGGGTGACTTGAGGCTGATTGGTGTGGCGTGGCCACCACGTGGGACAATTAGGGACCACCACGTGGTAGGCCCAATTTCCCAAAATTTTCTTATCAACTCTGGAACGGTTGAGCGAGTGGATCGAACCCCCGACCTCATCGCAACAAACCAACAACCTATGAGTGGATCTTGATACAAATTACAACAAATATTTATTTAAAGTTGAAATTGTTGTAACTTAGTGACAAAGGGGGAGGTATGTGGGCTTGACCCCGCGATCTCCGCCCACATTATCACCCAAAAAACCAACGGATTTACCAATACACCAATCGATATGACTTGTAATGGAAAACAATATATTTTTCATTTAAGTTTGCAAATTCGGATGGATAAAAATCACATAGGTCACGGGATTTGAACTACCAACCTCCCAATACATAACCATATTCCTTTACCATTGCGCCACACACTAGGTTTTGGAAAAATAATTTGTGGATTTATTATTATGCAGAAGTATTTCCTATATAGTTGAAGAACCAAGTATTTTCAAGCCTTTTTTAGTGTAGGAAGAGAAGGGAAAGTTGTTCCCAACAATGTTGTAGTCTTCTTGGAGCTGGTAAAGACATTTTATGGTAGATTGGAGATCCATTGTAATGTAATTAAGAATTTTGGAGTTCTTTGCATTATATTAATGGAGCGGTTACACGATTGAAGTGGGCTCAGAGACATATCCCAAGATGGGTGAACTCCATTATCAACCTTCTTGTCTTGTCTCTTTATTCTTTCTTCCATGCATTTATTCAATTTATCTTTTCAATTATTCTTTTAAGCTTTATAATTTAAGTTAAGACAATTTATGCTTAAATTATTTGCAAATCAAGTCAGTGGATTTCAGATCACATATATACTTAGAAAAATTATAGAAAATAACACAAAAATTATAAGAGAGACCACAAAATCCCATAGTGTCAAGAGAAACCTATCATTGGGCTTTCCATCATGTAATTTTTCAATTGTCGATGATGCAGTGTTTCCACTCTCTTCATCCCTTTTCCTTGTAGTGTCGATTGTTAGAATCATGGATGCCTACATTTTCATAAGTGAAGGAATGAATGAACACTTAGATGATTTTACCTTCATGGTGGGATTGTAACATCATTGATAAAGGTGGAAAGCCTTTATCCTGGCTTCTTGACATCAAATTGATAGTAAAATATAAAATTTGCAGTCACTTCTAACGATTTATCTCCAAGAAACGATGGTGTTATAGTGACAATTTTCAGTGCATAACCATAAAATACCCCATGAAAATTTTGTTTCCAAATCCACAAAATAATAGTATAAGTAAAATCCAACATCTATAGGCTTAGAAATTGCATCATTTTAAGCCCGTTCTGATCACTTATTACAAACCAGAACTCTGGCAAAAAAAATTATATATATATATATATATATAATTTGAAAGGGGCCCCATGTAGCTTATCTTCATCCAAAGAAGATACAACAAGAGTAATTACAAAATATATAATAAATTCATTTATATATATCTTCCAAACCCTAGTTTCTCTAAACTACATCTCACCTTTTGAACAAGTACATTGAATTTATTTGTTGTAGAGTAGAGATGGGGGGACAATGAGGTTGCAATGATCCATATTTTATGAGAAAAATGAAATGAATACAATTTATTATTATGTTTAACACAGAAGCACAAGGAACAATAACAGAGATACAATAAAACTGGTTTCTATTCAATAAAGAAATATGATAAAACTGTAAAATGTCGACTAAAAACAATCTTGCTAGAATGGTGGAGGCTTATCTCTTAGAATATATGTGACGGTTGTGCTCATTCACAAGAAGATGGTTACAATGAGGCTCTCCAAGTATTTTTACTATAAATAGGAATGCCACAACCCTAGACATCCAAAAACCTAACGCTAGGAGATGAAGCGTGATGCAACACCCCTACCTCAACAGGTTCTATGCGACCTCCAGATCTTAGGATCTTCTTCTTCATTTTAGACGAAATGACTCCTTTAGTTCCCACTGGAAATTTCACACATATAACCACGGGTCCTTCTTAGAAGTTATGTCTGTGCGAACAAGCACTAGGTGCGAACCTCCACTCCATGTGATTAGCCGATGTGACCACAAACTTCACCCGAAAAGGTGTTTCGGGTTTCATGACTTTGCGATCCCTATTGTGAGTCCCTCTAACTCCTTTCACACCCAAAGCCCCGAAATGAGATAACGATTCTTCAATTCCTCCCTTATGACTCAACCATGTGACCTCAGTCACATCATGGGGTCCACCTCCAAGCGCATCGGGATTTCGCGACTCGTGAGTCCGCAATGCGACTCTTGTCCTTTCTCCCGAAGTCCGAACTCATGAATTCCTTTCTTACATATCGACGGTCCTGATTCCTCCTCAATCTGACGGTCCAGATTGTATTGGGATTTCATGTATCGGGATTTCGTAACTCAAGATCTCCAAGTCACGACTTTCTCCATGCTCTAACTCCCAAAATTATGAAATCCGAAACCACAAGATCAATGGCTCTCGTTGATCCAGATGTAACAACAACTATTCCTCCTAAGCTTGAAAGTGTTGAACGACACTCATCCTTAAATTTTCCCCTAATCCAGTGGATCTAACGGTTCACGACGAATCGATATTTCTCTCTCTGAGAATTTAAACGGTCCGTTCAAGTTCTCAATGCTTCCTAGATAAATAAATGGCGTCTTCCTTCTGAGCTTGGTTTCTACGAGGTGAATTCAACCTCGTCTTTCCTTCAAACTCTTCTAAGTCTCTATCCCTCCTGATCTTTGTTCTGGCTACAAAATCAAGTATTCCTAAGGGATTTATGCACGCACTCCTTGCGGCCTTCATGATAATTTCAGGTTATCTTAACACTCCAACTCCGCGCACTCCTTACGAAAAAAGTCCTTCCACCACTTCCTTGGTTGAAAACATTTAAGACTTAACTCATCCTATGCACATATTGAACGGATCTGCCCTATACTTACACTTATGCTGGTATAAGAATGACAATATCTCTCCTGAGCTTTCTGAGGTAAAACTCAGATTCTCGTCAGCGCACCCCTTGCAGACTTTCACTACACTCCTTGCAGGAATTCTCAGGCCAAGAAACAATTGAAACTCATACTCTTCCTCTCATAGAATTAATACATTCAACATGAAATCATACATACACAACATTGAAACTAATGCATAACAGAGCAAATAAGAAAGTTGTAAACATACCATTCAATAGATGCAAACAGTATTCATCACAACACCGTGAAATTGGATCAAATATTTCTTATATTAATCCAAGTGCACCTGTACATGGGTTCTATATCAACAACTATATGCTTATACAATTTTTTAAGTCTGTTCTTCTCTTCTCTTTCTCTACAACTCTACTCTCTTACAATGAGAATAAAAAATGAATCCAATACAATACATATGAGGGATATTTCTAGAGTTTTCCCTCCTACTACTCAAGCTATCTAATCGAATTAAAGCCTATATCTAATTTACATTTATTACATTAATTGCCTCCAACCAACAGATGAGAGGAATGCTCAAGATATGCGTTACAATCTCCAAACCATAAATGAAAACATATCCCTTCTAGATACTACATTAATGTCTCATCTTTTCAAATTCAAAATATCCCCAAACTATGTGTTGGTGCGTATCCAATTGTCCTCCTCTTTGTTGACTTGCTAGCGATGCTCTTGCATCATACTCCTTTGGCTGAAAAATTCATGAACTCATGTTCATGAGATCCTGCATTGTCGGTCCATGTTTCTGGATCTCCACTTCACTTTCCCAATTGGCATCCTCACTCGAGTGTCCCTTCCACTTTACCAAATATTAAAAATATGTCTTTCTCTGGGTCTTCTTGATAACTCTCTGATCAATGATATTTTCCATCTGTGTCTTTTCAGCTACAGAGATCTGTTTAACCCACTAAACTTCATGTTGATTCTCTTCTCCTCCTTCTTCATCTGCTCTGTAAGGATACAGATCTACTACCCTGAATATGGGTGATATTCCCACATCATCTGGAAATTCTATCTCATAAGTGTTTGCCTCAAATTTTATCAGAATCTTACACGTCCCTATCTTATTCATATTCATCTTATTATACGTTCCCCTTGGGAACCTTTATTTTCTTATATGCTCTAAGACCAAATATCCCACTTCGAACTGAAGCTCTCTTCGATGTTGATCTGTTCAGCGCTTATACTCTTGATTGGACGTCTGCAACCGCTCTTTAATCTTGTTGTGGAGCTCTTGCATCTCTGCTGCAAAACCTTCCGCTCGAGCACTTTTGAACTCTTTCTGCTCTAAGTCCCTCAACTCAGATACTCCCCTTGGTTTCATTCCATACATTATCTGGAATGGGCTTTGTTCTATGCTCTAGTTAGGTGAGTCATTATATGCAAATTCTTCTTGCGACAGAATCTGATCCCACTGACTGTGATGTTCAGCTACCAAACTCCTCAATAAATCTCCCAAGCTTCGATTTACTACCTCAGTCCGTCCATCCGTATGAGAGTGATATGTTGAGCTAAAGTATAAATTCATCCCCAACTTCTTACATAGTGTCCTCCATAAATGACCAATAAATTTGTTATCTCGATCTGAAACAATACTCTTGGGTAAACCATGAAGTCGAACAACTTCTTTGAAAAACAGATTTGCAATGTGAATTTCATCATTGGTTTTATGACATGGAATAAAATGTGCCATTTTTTAGAATCTTTCGAATACCACAAATATGGAGTCACACCCCTTTGTGGCCTCAACATTCCTAACACAAAATCCATGCTTATCGCATCCCACGAACTCTCTGGTACTGGAAATGGTTGATACAACCCCATATTCTGTCCTTTCCCCTTTACGTGCTGGAAAATTCTTCATTTGTTGACAAATTCCCGCACATTTGTCCTCATTCCTGGCCAATAATATAAAATTTTCAGTGGCACAAATGTCTTATCATGACCTAAATGTGCAGCCAATCCTCCACTATGATTTTCCTTCAGAAGATTCTCTCTCATAGAACTCTTTGAGATACACAACTGATTTCCTTTGAATAATAATCCATCCTGGATCAAATATTCAATCCATTGGCTTCTATCCCTCAGAACATGATTCTCACATGCTTCATAATCATCCCTAAAATTTGAATCATCTCTGTACATATCCTTAAGGCTATCAAAACCTAAGGTCTTCACACGAAACTCCTGCAGAATCAAACATTTCTTGCTCAATGCATCAACAACCTTGTTAGCAGTTCCAGAAATGTGCTTTATAACAAAAGTAAAGTTCTGCATAAATTCAACCCATTTTTCATGTTTCTAGTTCAATTTCTCCTGTCTGGTTACGAATTGTAAATCATGGTTGTCGCTATACAAAACGAACTCTTTTGGAACCAAGTAGTGCCTCCATTTCTTCAGCACATGTATGATTGCATAGAACTCCTTATCATACGTGGAATAATTTATCTTGGCATCATTCAACTTCTCATTGAAGTATGCAACTAGTTTATTGTCTTGACTTAAGACTACTCTAATCACAATTCCACTTGTGTCACATCTCACTTGAAATGTCTTGCTAAAATATGGCAGAACTAGAATTGGTTGTCCAGTTATCTTCTCCTTCAACAGCTTGAAATTGTTCTCTTCTTCCCTTGTCCAATGAAAAGATTTGTGTCTTTTCTTGACTGTGTCCATCATTAGTGCACTAATCCCACTAAAATTTCTGATGAACTTCCTTTAAAAACTGGCTAATCCATGGAAGCTTCTGACTTCAAAGATATTCCTTGACGACGACCATTCTTTGATTGCTTTTACTTTCTCAGGATCCATCTTCATCGAAGAGATCACAAAACCCAAATAAATGAGTTCTTTCTTCATGAAATATGAATTCCTCAAATTTATCATCAATTTCTCTTGTTGCAACCTCCTCATCACTAGAGTTAGGTGTCCAAAATGTTCTTCCTCAATCTTATTGAAGATCAGTATATCATCAAGATATGCAATTACAAATTTTCCAATGAAATCTTTCAAGACTTCGTTCATCAATATCATGAAAGTACTTGGCGCATTTGTCAAACCAAATGGAATGAAAATCCATTCATATAGTCCTTCATTCATCTTGAATGTTTTCTTCCATTCATCTCCTTCCCTCATTCTAATATGATGATATCCACTTTTCAAATCAAATTTTGAAAAAAACTTTCCTCCACTCAAGCAATCCATCAAGTCATCCATCATTGGTAAAGGAAATCTGTACTTGATGGTGATTTTGTTTATAGCCCTTGAGTCTGTACACATTCTCCATCCAGCATCCTTCTTTGGACTTAACACTATTGGTACAACGCATGGACTCAAGCTTTCTCTAATCAACCCTTTGTCCATCAAATCATGCACTTTCTACTTGACCTCTTCATTCTCCTGTGGTGTCAATCTGTATGCTGCTTTGTTTGGTAAAATCTCCCCTGGTATAAGGTCAATGTGATGGCTTATAATTCTGATGGGTGAAAATGAACAAGGTAAATCGTTCACCACTATATCAACGAAATTTTCCATCATTTCTTGAATCTCCTCAGGTAGATCATCCATCGAAGTACTAGTCAAGATGACTCTAGTTTTTCTCACCACAACAAAATGCATTTCTTCTTCTTTCCTGAATTCATGTAGAAGTTCCTTCCCACTCATGAGAAGTATAGTATTTCTTGTTTCTTCTTTCACCTTCTTGTCTTCAATTGGAAGCAACATATGCATCCTACCATTCTTCTCCAAGGTGTATGTGTTCTTTCTTTCGTCATGAAAAACATTTATGTCATATTGCCACGGTCTCCCCAACAAAAGATGATAGATATCCATGGGAATAAAATCACATAATATCTCATCCCTATATCCCCCTATCTTAAATTCAATTAAACACTATTTAGTGACTGTTACGTGATGTCCTTTTTGCAACCACGAAACCTTGTATGGGTTAGGATGTGCAACTGTCTCCAATTCCAGCTTCTCCACCATTTCTGTGGATACTAGATTATCCGTGCTTCCACTTTCCACTATCACCTTGCATACCCTATCCTTGGTCTTGCAATCAGTTCTAAAAAAACTGTTTCTTTGGATGAGATTCTCTATCTCCTTCTCTGGCTTCAAGAGAATTTTCCTCATCATTAAGGATCTTCCGCCTTCTACCTCTTCTGCCTCAACATTTCACCTTTGCGCTTCTGAAATGTGAGCTTCGCCTCCTCCATCCCTTTTTCTGTCGGGACATTCAAAAGACTTGTGTCCTATATTGCCACAGACAAAACACTTTATTTCACCACCTTTGCCTCTTCCTCTTCCTTTGGCTTGAGGAAAAGTGTTTATATCGACATACTGTCCTCCTTGTAATATTCCTCCTCTTTCTGGGTGGTAATGAGGTTTATTCTCTTCATATTTGGGCTTCTATACTCTGTCCTGGGCAATTTATTTGCCTCTACTCTGACTTCTACCTCTTCCCCTTTGACCTTGTTTTTGGGCCAATTTCACTTCAGCCTTTGAAGCAATTTGATAATCATATTCCACATTTCTGATTTTCACCATGCTCATCTCATCTTGAATTTCATATATCAAGCCATTCATGTATCTGGCAACTTTTTCATCATCACTCTCATGACGACTTGCCCTGGTGTTGAGTTTGTAAAACTCCTCAGTGTATTCCTTCACTGTCATCCCCTTTTGTCTCAAATTCATCCTCCTTCGAAACATATTAATTTGGTAATGCCTGGGTATAAACTTGGCTTCCATCTTTGCAACCATCCTATCCCAGCTTTTGATTCATTGTTTTCCTTTGCAACTCTTGTCAGCTTGTAGTTCATCCCACCACATTGTTGCATGCCCTTTCAGTCTAGTGATAGCATGTTTTGATTTCTTATCTTCTTCGATGTCCTCATAATCGAAGTATTTATCCAGATCTCTAAACCAATCTAGTATCTCCTCAATGTCTAAGTTGCCTTCATACATCGGGATGTCCATTTTTTCTCTACACCCTATTCTTGCAACAACTTTGAATAGACATTCCTCTGCAGCATCTTCGGCTACAACTTATTCTTTAGCTCCAACTTCATTTTCTCTTTCCGCCTCACTTATATCTCCAGTATTAGTTGTTCATCTCTGTGTTGTCTCCATAGCATCTAATCGAGCACAAATTTCTCTCATTTCCCTTTCCACGGCTGGATCGGGCATGGGTCTATCTTGACGTCTTCTCAACGACATTTTTTAAATCTATTCCACACAGAATTCAAATCACAAATTACCTTATGTCTCCCTTTCTTATAGAAAACAATGATTGTAAGCTCTGATACCACCTGATGCAACACCCCTACCTCAGTAGGTTCTGCGTGACCTCCTAGTTTATGATATTATTCTTCATTTGAGTTGAAATGGCTCCTTTAGTTCCCATTGGAACCTTCACACATATAACCACAGGTCCTTCTTAGAATTTACACCTGTGTGAATAAGCACTAGGCACAAACCTCCACTGCACGTGACCAACCGATGTGACCACGACCTTCACCCAAAAAGTTGTTTCGAGTTTCACGACTTTGCGATCCCTATTGTGAGTCCCCTTGACTCCTTTGACCCCCGAAACCCCAAAATGGGCTAATGGTTCTTTGATTCCTCCCTTATGACTCAACCATGTGACCTCAATCACATACTGGGGTCCACCTCCAAGCGCATCGATATTTTGCGACTCGTGAGTCTGCGATGCGACTCCTGTCCTTTCTCCCGAAATTTGAACTTGCGAATTCTTTACTTACAGATCAACAGTCCTGATTCCTCCTCGATCTGACAGTCCATATTGTATCAGGATTTTGTGTATTAGGATTTCATAACTCAATATATCCAAGTCACGACTTTCTCCACGCTCCGAATCCTAAAATGAGGAAATCTAAAACCACAATATCAACGGCTCCCGTTGATCCAAATCTAACGACAACTATTCCTCTTGAGCTTGCGAGTGTTGAAAGACACTCAGCCTTAACTTTTTCGTTGATCCACTGGATATAACTGTTCATGATGAATCATTAGTTCTCTCTCTGAGAATTTAAACCGTATGTTCAAGTTCTCAATGCTTCCTGGCCAAATAACTGGCATCTTCCTTCTAAGCTTGGATTCTATGAGGTGAATTCAGCCTCATCTTTCCTTAGAACTCTTCAAAGTCTCTATCCCTCCTGAACTTTGTTTTGGCTGCAAACTCAAGGATTCCTAAGGGATTTATGCGCGCACTCCTTGCAGCCTTCATGATAATTTCAGGTTATCTAAACACTCTAACTCCACGCACTCATTTCGAAAGAAGTCCTTCCACCACTTCCTTGGTTGAAAAAGTCTAAGACTTAACTCATCCTGTGCACACCTTGCACGACTTTGCGCTATACTTTCACTTCTGCGGGTATGAGAATGATGATATCTCTCCTAAGCTTTATGAGGTAAAACTTAGAGTCTCATCAATGTACCCCTTGTGCACTTTCATTTCACTCCTTGCAGGAATTCTCAAGATGAGAAATAATTGAAACTCATACTCTTCCTCTCACAGACTTCATACATTCAACATGAAATCATACATACACAACATTGAAACAAATGCATAACAGATCATATAAGCAAGTTGTAAACATACCATTCAATAGATGTAAATAGTATTCATCACAACACCATGAAGTTGGATCAAAGATTTCTTATATTAATCCAAGTGCACCTGTACATGGGTTCTATATCAACAACTATCTTCTATACATCTTTTTTAGTCTCTGTTCTTCTCCGCTCTTGCTCTACAACTCTACTCTCTTGCAATGAGAATAAACAATGAATCCAATACAATACATATGAGGGAGCTTTCTAGAGTTTTCCCTCCTACTACTCAAGCTATATAATTGAATTAAAGCCTATATATACTTTACATTTATTACATTAATTGCCTCCAACCAACAGATGAGAGCAATGCTCAAGATCTACGTTACAATCTCCAAACCATAAATGCAAACATATCCCTTCTAGATATTACATTAATGTCTCATCTTTTCAAATTCAAAATATCCCCAAAATACACTCTGGTGCATATCCAACTGTCCTCCTCTTTGCTAACTTTTTGGCGATGCTCTTGCATCAAAGCGCCAAAATTCATGTGGGCCTCGTTGGGGTAAGTTAGTATATCAACTTCCCGGGGTCGTAACTTTTACATATGATCTATGTTTTAGGTGCACAATATCCCATTGGAAAGGTCTATCCGAGGAATACACATGTTGTCATTAGAGTATGAATTTGTCTCTAGACTAACTATGGTGATCCCTAAAAATGTTTTTTAGGGCCTCAAAACGACCCCAGAAGTCGGGGACCCGAAAACTAGGAAAAAAATGCCAAACTAGAAAACTGCCAAAATGAGCCATTTGGAATAGGTGGGAGGCCACTGACATCCATCTGAATCATGCAAGTAGGATCCAAAATGGTGGTCTAAAATATTATCAACTATCTCAAATATTTACACTTATCAGTTAGATAATGTAAAATGAGGGATAGGTAATGATAGGTTTATGATTGTAAGGACAAGAACTAATATAAGATAGAATATAATAATGTTGTAATATTGAGGAAAGAGGGGGTGAATTGGTATGTTCACAATTAATACTTTTAATCACAACATAAAACCTCCAATAATATCATGAGTATTCAAAACATCATAATTCAATGCATAGACATCACATAAACAAAGTACACCATAATTTTACTTGGAAACCCAATGCGGGATAAAACCCTAGAATGATTTTCTTATTTATCAAAGAGTACATTAATTGGAAGAACCAACTTCCTATTTCTCTAGCTACAACTGGAAGGAGGATCCAACCCCTTATTTACAGGCTACAACATGAAGGAAGATCCAACTCCCTAATTTTCTATCTCTAACCAGAAGGAGGCTACAACCCCCTTTCCTTTCCCCGTCCAACCACCCTGAAATATAATTGTAGACAACCCCATCACTACCTCTGCTATTGTAACTGATAACATGTTGTTGTTGTTTTTTCAGATACCTTTGTTGTTGCTACTGATCTCAATATCTCATCAAGACTACAACCACACACACCTCATGCCAAAATCCACATTAGAGTTCTTGAAATCAAGTCCTTATAACTCACTAAGACATACATGTTCCTAATTTCTTTAGAATAACTCCCTAACATACTCAAGAATACAAACCTTTAACCTGAAGCTAAACTGAGTTCCAGATCCCTGATATTCTTGGATTTTTCCTCATAGGTCCGCTACTGTGTGTAATTTCTGCCCCGGGTATCCGATATTTTCCTCACTGTAGCCCAAATATGTCCATGCTTTTCCTCCTGAAACTTGTGGATATACTCAAGGAATTCATGTACAAAACCCCTTCTCCTTACTCTTGACTCCTGCGAACTCCTTACTTCACTTGAATTCTCTGTCTTCGACTCACTACCTAAGATTTCCAACCTGTATTCTCAGAAGTGAATACACATAAGTGATTTGCAATGGACTCTTCTCTATATTATAAAGAGAAATGTATTAATGACACGCAATTGCCATGCAACTCATGATGGCATGAAACTCACATGTAATAATTAATTATCCCTACAATAATTAATTGTCTTTTGTTTACTGCCACTTTACTTCAACATGCAATCATTAATTATCCCTCCAATAATTAATTATTCTTGAAATAATTAATTATCTTTTGTTTTAATGCCTCTTTACTTCGACATGCAAATTTTCTCAAGGGTTGACATCAATGACAACCAATCTCAATAATTAATTATCCCTGCAATAATTAATTAATCTTTTTCGATAATTAACTAATCTTTCAACAATGATTCTCAACAATTAATCTTTCAATAATTAATCCCTTGTTGCAACCACTTTGATTGTTCAAGATTCTTGATGACCTTCTAGAATATTCTTAAGGGTCCTCCAACTTCACAAAGCCATATCTCCTCAACCATGAGGAACTACGTGGTGTACCATATATCATCGTAAATGACATGATGTGTACTATCCATATATGATATTATTACCTAAAAGTATATTGAACTTCATGTATTTATTCCTCGATCAACTGCGGGTTCTATGACCATGACCAACATGTCACTGTATCCTCTCACATGGATCATATACCAAGGGAACCTCTCAACCATATGTCCACCATCACCAGCACATGCCTCCACCAAGAATGTACTGAAGTCACCAACATACCATCACAAGATATGTGTCTGTACCATACCATGTACCAACCTATACCATGTATTAACCATGCACATCAACATTTGTACCATACCATGTGCCAACCATGCACATCAACCTGTACCAAAATATGTACCATAACAAGTGTATACCTTAACAATGTGTCAATATCAATGGTAGACCTCTAACATGACAACTAATTGTCCAACAATATCATCCACAACTTTGGGGATTCCAGACTTCTCCAAGGTTGACATCAATCTCTAAGATCACTCTCCAAGGGTTGACATCAATGACAACCAATTGTCCAACAAATAGGACATGATGGTAGATGGTTAATGGTGTAGGGTAGGAAAAAACCATGGGATAGGGAATAACAATATTAGAGAAGTTGTTTATTTCCCTTCATTTCCAATAAATCAAAAAGAGTAAAAACATATTACCTAACATTTCTCAGTTATTAATACTTACAAGTGTGAACTGGATTCTAAGTTATGTGCAGGAACTAGAGCTTTGAAGACCACAAAAAAAAAAAATCATACCTATAATTCAGAAGGTTGTTGTTGCAAATTTTCTGCAAATTTTTAACTTGTAAAAAACCATCAGATGTGCCTACAACAAATCTAATCTCAACAAAACATACTATAGGAACACAGATTAGATATGAGAACACATATCTCCTTATTTTTGTCAAGTTTCCTTGTCAATTGTTGGAATTCCCCGCTTATTCAAAATACAATGAAAAGGTTGCTACACTACACTTTGAGCTGGACCAATAATTGTAGATTTTAACCTTGTACAACTATTTACTGCAAACAAATTTTTAGTAAAATAATAGAAAATATACAAATACAAATACAAACATTACACAAAGATTTTTCCCCTGGAAACCCAAACCGGGAAAACCAACATATTTGTATTCATTCATTGTGATACATTTTTTACAATACAATATACATATAGGAGTCAGCAGCATCCAAAACCCTAACCCAATGACATGGATTATTGAACAACCCTAATTCCTTAATCAGAAATAGAAAACCATTGACACAAACCATGTGTCAAAAAACCACCCAATAATGTACACAAAAATCGAGGTGACATGAAAAATGAGGCAAACAATGCGACATGTTTCTCGAGTCAAGGACCACTTCTCGATATTAAAATATGGGATCCACAACTATCTTGCCTCCTAAATTTTTGAGACAAGGAGTAACATATTCCTCAGGATAACTAGAGATCTAAGGAGGAAAAAAATAAACCTACTGGAACTCGACGCACAATGACCAATTATAGGAGGATTTGAAAGCGGTGTTACAAAAGCAGACTATTACACTTAAGTTCTTGAGCGAAATTATCACCTGACGAAAACCATGAAGTTCTGGTCAAATCATAGGATTATTCCATTGAAATTGAGCTACAACATCATTAGCTAAATAGATCTTTACTCCATCAACCGTTAAGAAGCAACAATCTTGGTAAGGTCCGATGATTAACTTCAATGCTATGATTTAATTTATCAACCTGGAATTCAATCTTTCAACTGGTAAAACTCTGAAGATTGAACAAATTACCGACCAACTTCAATTACAAGATTCGTTGAACCTCTAAGAGAAGGAAGATCACAGTTCTACGCATTAGTAGTGCATTGATCAGGATAAAATTTTAACCTACTCTAGTGACTACTAAATTACAACTATTAGGCAAATCGAATCGAGTTACTCTAACCAATACTCGATTGAGGATTTTCATTAAATTGTCAGGTTAACATGTAGAGTTCAGAGGTACTATCATTGTTAAGGATGGTAAGCGGTGAGCATCCCATCCACAATAAACTGAATAGAACACACTGGATCACGTGGAAAAAGGGATATGACAATGTCGGTCCATTAAACTCTCATTTGGACATACCAAAATTTTGACGACCAAGGACTTCCCCGAAATTATATTCACAGATGATGCAATGGTAAGTAAACCTGGGGATTTATCAATCAGTGAATTTAAACTAAGCACACAGATATGAAAACAAATCGCCTTACAATGATATATAGAAATTTCAAAAGGGAGAACGCTCGGTTGATGAGGGGGTTTGGAAGCAATTTCTTAGAAAATGATAATAGAGTAAAACGTTGACCCGATGTTTTAATCGACCAGGAAAAACTTTTCAAATGAATTAGAAAGAGTGGTAAGAATTTATTTTAAGTTATGTATATTAAAAATTCCAATTCTCAGTGTGGTTCGGATATTAGATTTTCATTATTTTTATATAAAAGAAAAAGTACAGAGATCAAATTTTGCATTGAAATGGGTTGGCTTCAATAGCCATTGCGTTAATTGGAGAATTGTTCCATCCAATAATAGGTTCATTATCAACAAAGTGAGTAATTCAATATATTACAACTTAGAACATACAATACCATCCTTTACACCAATTAGATCAACAACACACCAATAAATTTTAAAAACTACCTCTATCCTTTCCCTGTTCTATATATTCGATTTACCATGGTTAACAACCACACATTTGTTTTTCCAATCTCTATTGTCAATGGAATATCATATACATTTTTATCATTTCATTCATTTAATTGTTAATTAGCATAACTGTGAACTTGTGTATACTAGTTTTGGTTGCAAAAATATGATTTAAAATCTTACAATAGTCTCATAAGAATAATCGTCAATTAGCATAGATATAAAAAAAAAATCACAATATATTACATAAAATAGATTTAGTTAACATTAGTTATCAACATAACAGTTGAGGTCTAATTATCAACAATTTTAAGTCTTAAATATCGTAACCATATTTCGTTGTTGCTGATGGTGATATTCAATCCAAAGATTGTGCAATAAGACTACTTTCTTGCCAATCCAGAGACACCAACGCTAAGGTTACTCTTCTTCCCCCTTAGCCCCCCGAGTCGCAAAGGGGCCACACACAAGAAACCATAACACAATAGCTCCAAATCTTTCCTCACAAGGAAGAGCTTCCACTCTTTCTCAAGCTTGAATTCCCAACTCTCACAAGTAAAACACAATTAAAACAAATTTTGGTAGCATAATAGTACTAAGGAAAGACATATCCTCTTCCCTTCTACATCATTTGTTTTATAGAATTCCCCTCACTGACACATGTCCTCATCCACAATTAATTAAATTTTTAAATTAATTTAATTATGATTATTCACTCACACACTTGTCACACTCTCC
>ML803965.1:110003-122227 GCA_009831015.1 Picea engelmannii | reverse complement strand
CAGGGGATTTTGTGGAAATCGCACCATTTTCTTGTATCCTTCTTCGTCTTTATGTGACCCTTCTTTTCCTGTGGATTGAGCTAGTTTTTGTGAGGCTTTTTGTTAGGGTCGTCTTTATCATACTATTGTTGTTTCATATTTGCAGACCCAAAATCCCACTTGTTATGGTGATTAAATTTCTTCTTGATTTTAACAACATATCGATAAGAAGAACCGCGTGATGAGATGTCCATAAAATCCATTTCAGTTTGGATGTATCTCTGTAGATCCCCGCGGTATTTCATAACCAAATGTCGCTTGGATTCCTTGATACCCAGCTTGGTGCGCAAGGTATGGAAGGTATTGGTGAACTCCATCACTTCTTGGCGCCTCTTTCTTCGCAGTGTGGTCCATCTCATGTATTGGTCCTCATAGTTGTTGACAGGGTAATACTGTTCCTTTATCGCATCCACAAAAAAATATCAAGTGGGATTGGCCCCATATATTCCAGACTCCTCTGTGGAACTTTTCTCCTAGTAAGTTTCCCACCAATGTTTGACATGGAGGAGAGCCTTAAGGAGTGCGAAGGTGATCTTTTCCTTGTCAAAGAAATTATGAACAGAGAAATAACCTTCTAGAAGATTTAACCATTTTTCTAGGGAATCCGCATATATATGCCCTTCAAATATCAGAATGTCAAAATTAACTTGTACCTTGAAAGATGAGGTGCCTCCAAAGTGGTCTTTTGATGAATACGCATATGTTGTTATCGGAAGGAATTGAAGGATGTGGACAAAATTCTGCATCATTTCGTCCCTCTGTCATGTGAGAGCTTGCTCAAGCAATAGATTGATAGCATCATCTTATTTGTCATTTTTCTTTTCTTATGCCATTGAGGTTTTCTTGGGTGTGCAAGGGAGATTTTCTTGAAGAGAGACAAGCTTGAGACTCAACTTGCTATACTCATACCTCATCGGGGACATGCATTAAAAAATGATCAATAGCAACATGCTCTGATACCAATGATCCAGATTATTTTCGGCACAAAATGAGAGCGGAGATATAATAAAGAAATGTACAAAGATGTATCAGATAGCCAAAAATATAACAAAAATGTATCAGAGATGAAATCATAAACACAAATATACAGTAATACACAATTTCTATTAATGAGCGAAAATGTACAAAGACTGTAAAAATACAGAGTGAAAGACTTGCTAGAATGGTGGTAGTTTATATCTGAGAAGAGATGTAACAAATACTTGCATTTGCAATAATATGATTTTAAATGAGGCTCTAAAGGCCTTTTTAACATAAATAAAATCCAAAACCCTAAGCCCAGAAGATGAAAATCCAAAACCTTTGTGGACCCCATTTTGGGTAGTATGGTGTATCAACTTCTCGAGGGCGTAACTTTGGCATACGATCTCTGTTTGGGGGACACGATAGCTTGTTGGAAAGGTGTATCCAAGGAATACACATGTTTCCATCAGAATTATAATTTGTCTATAATTTGACTATGGAGTGCCCTAGAAACACTGTTTAGGGCCTCAAAACAACCCCAAAAGTTTGGGACTCGAAAACTAGGAGCAAAACCGCTAAGTTGAAAATGCCAAAATGAGCCAATTAGAATAGGTGGGTGGTCACATATATCCACCTGGATCAATTCTCCCTCCTTAGGAAGCAATGGTCTCCATCGTGTTGAGCTCTCGGGGGAGAGGGAAAATGATTGTTGTAACTAAATCTTGGTGCAAATATTTCCTTGTTGGAGACGTCACGCTGCTTGGTTTGTGGAAGGTTGTCACGAAGCTTTTGTTGGCGGGGTTGAATCTGTTCAATTAGTTGGGCTACATGAGATGTCTATGTGCAGAAGGAATTTTTTTATTTTACTGCAGTATTGTCGACCCGATTCTGTTATATAGAAGGTGCTTGGGTCGAGGCTGTAGTGGTTGCAATATCTTTATGTTCACCTTTTGAACAGATTGTGAAGAAGATGAGTTTTGTAGTATGAGATACTACCTTGAAACAATGTTTAGGTGGGACAATAGTTGGAATTGCCTCTGTTATTCTAGAGAGATGACCCCTTAGAGTAACAATGAGACTACGAGGTTGAGACTCATAAATATCATGGCACTTCCACATATATGGATTTCCCAAGAGAACATCATAGACATCCAGCAGGGAAACATTACATAATACCTCATCCTTGAAGGGTTGGATGTCGTATGAAAATCGACACTTTTGGCTAACATGAAGATATCGTCCCTGAGGAAGCCACCCAATGTTGTATGGTTGCGGGTGTGGTGTCGTCGAAAATCTCAATTGTTTGACGACCTCTGCTAAGATGAGGTTCTTATGGCTTTAGCTATCAACAATAAAAAGTAGTGGGGTCCCCTTCAGCCACATTTGTGAATGAAAAAGGCACTCCCCCTCTTCAAGATCTGTTGGTTCTTCTAGTTGAATTGTTGTGGTTGCAAAAATAGCAGTGGGATCTACGTCAATGATATGTCTTCTATCACTATTCTCTGAATCAGATTCTGAATAAGGGTTCAACTCCTTCTCTTTGATCTCGACCACCAATGAATGTTTTGAGCGACATTCATCGGTGTTGTTCCAGGGGATTTTGTGGAAATAACACCGTTTTTTGGTGTCCTTCTTTGTCTTAAAGTGACCCTTCTTTTCCTTTGTCTTGAAATGGTTTTAGGGAGGTTTTTTTTTAGGGTTGTCTTTATCATACTTGTGTTCTTGCAGATTTGGAAACCCAAAATCTCACTTGTTCTGGTGCTTAAATGTCTTCTTTATTTTAACAACATATCTATAAGCAACACCAAGTGATTGGATATCCATAAAATCTATTTTAGTTTGGATGTATCTGTGTAGAGACCCGTCGTGTTTCAGAACTAAATGTCTCTTAGATTCTTTGATACCTAGCTTGGTGTGCAAGGTATGGAAGGTATTGGTGAACTCCATCACTGCTTGGCCTCTCTCCATCATTTCATCCCTATGTCATATGAGAGATTGCTCAAGTAACAAATTGATAGAATCGCATGCTCTTCTTTTTTTCTTTTCTTCCGCCATTGAGGGTTTCTTGGGTGTTCCAGAGAGATTCTCTTCAAGAGAGACAAGATCGAAACCCAACTTTCTATACTCAGACCTTGTCGAGGACATGCACTAAAAAATGATGAAGAACAGTTTTCTCTGATACCACTGATCTAGATTATTTTCGGCACGAAATGAGAGCGTAGATATAATAAATAAATGTAGAGAGATGTATCAGATATCAAACAATATAACATAAATATATCAGATATGCAATCATAAACACAGAGATACAATAATACACAATTTCTATTAATGAGTGAAAATGTACAAAGAGTGTAAAAATATAGAGTGAAAGACTCGCTAGAATGGTGGCAACTTATCTATGAGAAGAGATGTGACAGCTACTCGCATTCACAATAAGATGATTTACAATGAGGCTCTAAATAATTTTTAACATAAATAAAATTCAAAACCCTAACCTCGGAAGATGAAAATCCAAGAGTTTTTTGGACCCCGTTTTGGGTAGTTTGGTGTATCAACTTCCCGGGGGCGTAACTTTGGAATACGATCTTTGTTTGGTGTGCACAATAGCTCATTGGAAAGTTCTATCCAAGGAATGCACATGTTGTCATCATACTTATACTTAGTCTACAGTATCACTATGGCGAGCCCTAGAAACCTTATTTAGGGCCTCAAAACGAAACTGAAATTTTAGGAATCGAAAACTAGGAATAAAACTGCGAAACCCAAAATGATAAAATGAGCCAGTTGGAATAGGTGGGTGGTCACCGATATCCATATGGATCAATAATTCCTCAGGAAGAAATGGTCTCCATTGCATTGAGCTCCCGGGGAGAGGGGAAAGTGATTGCTGTAACTGAATCTTGGTGCCTTAATTGCCTTGTTAGAGACGTCGCGCTTCTTGGTTTGTGGAAGGTTGTCACGAATCTATTTTTGGTGGGGTTGAATATGTTCAACCAATCAGGATACATAACATGTCTGTGTGCAGAAGGATTTTTTTTTCTTTGTTGTAGTCTTGTCGACTCGCTTCTATTGGATAGAAGGTTCTTGGGCTGAGGTTGTAGTGGTTGCAGTATCCTTCTGTTCACCTTCTGAATAGATTGTGAAGAAGATGAATTTTGTAGTATGATATATTGCCTTGCGGAACTGTTTAGGTGGGACACAAGTCAAAATTACCTCTAGTATTTTGTAGATATGACCCCTTAGAGTAACAATTGCATAATGAGGTTGAGTATCATAAATAGTATGGAGCTTCCACATATATGGTTGGACCAAGAGAACATGACATAAATATAGCGTGGAAACATCACATAATACCTAATCCTTGAAGGGATGGATGTCGTATGACAATCGACGTGTCTGGCTGACACAAAGATCTCGTCCCTGGAGAAGCCACCCGATGTTGTATGGTTGTGGGTGTGGTGTTGTCGAAAATCCCAATTTTTTTACGACCTCTACTAAGAAGATGTTCTTCTAGCTTCCCCTATCAACAATAAAATGCAGTGGGGTCCCCTTCACCCACATCTGTGAATGCAAAAGGATCTCCCCCTCTTCAAGATCAATTGGTTCTTCTGGTTGAATTCTTGTGGTTGCGAAAATAACAATGGGATCTACGTCGATGATCTATCTTCAATCAGCATTCTCTGAATCAAATTCTAAATCAGGCTTCCACTCCTTGTCTTTGATCTCTGCCACCAATTACTATTTTGAGTGACATTCATTGGTGTTGTGCTAGACGCTTTTGTGGAAATCACACCATTTTCGGTGTCCTTCTTCGTCTTTCCGTGACCCTTCTTTTCCTATGGCTTGAATTGGTTTTCGGGAGGCTATTTGTTAGCGCCATATTTATCATACTTTTGTTGTTGCATATTTGCAAACCCTAGATCCTGCTTGTTCTAGTGCTGAAATTCCTGCTCAATTTTAACAACATATAGATAAGAAACACTAAGTGATGAGATGTCCAGAAAATCCATTCAGTTTGGATCTATCTTTGTAGATCCCCACGGTATTTCAAAACCAAATTTCGCTCGGAGTCCTTGATATCCATCTTGGTGCGCAAGGTATGGAAGGTATTGGTGAAATTTGACACTTTTTGGCCCCTCTCTTGCTGTACTGTGGTCCATGTCATGTACTCGTCCTCATAGTTTCCAATAAGGTAATACTGTTCCTTTACCGCATCCACAAAAAAATACCAAGTAGGCTCGACCCCATATATTCCAGACTCCTCTAAGGAAATTTGGTACGAGTAAGTTTCCCACTAATGTTTGACATGGGGGAGAGCCTTAAGGAGTGCAAAGATGATATTTTCCCTGTCGGAGAAATTATTAACAGAGAAATAACCTTCTAGTATATTTAACCATTTTTCTAGGGAATCTGCATCTATCTATCCTTCAAATATGGGAATATCAAAATTAATTTGTACCTTGAAAGGAAATGTGATTCCAAAGTGGTATTTTGATGAAGACGTGTCAGTTGTTATCGGCAGGCGTTGAAGGATGTGGGAAAAAATCTCCATCATTTCGTCCCTATGTCACGTGAGAGATTTCTCAAGCAATAGATTGATAGAATTGTCTCCTCTGTCGTTTTTATTTTCTTCCGCCATTGATGGTGTCTTGGGTGTGAGAGAGATATTGTACTCAAGAGAGACAAGCTCGAGACCCAACTTGCTATACTCAGACCTCGTCGAGGACATGCACTGAAAAACGATCAAGAGCAGGCTGCTCTGATACCACTAATCTAGATTATTTTTTGCACGAAATGAGAGTGAAGATATAATAAAAAGATGTACAAAGATGTATTAGATATCCAATAATATAAAAAAAATATATCATATATGCAATCATAAACATAGATATACAGTAATACACAATTTCTATTAATGAGCAAAAATGTAGAAATACTATAAAAATACAGAGTTAGATACTCGCTAGAATGGTGGAAGCGTATCTCTGGGAAGAGATGTGATGGATACTCACATTCACAATAAGATGATTTACAATGAGGCTCTAAAGTCCTTTTTAACATAAAGAAAATATAAAAACCTAACCTCGAAAGAAGAAAAGCCAACAGTTTTGTGGACCCCGTTTTGGGTAGTTTGGTGTATCAACTTCTCGGGGGCATAACTTTGGCATACGATCTTCGTTTGCGACAAACGATAGCTCGTTGGAAAGGTATATCCAAGGAATAAACATGTTGACATCAAACTTAGACTTTGTCTATATTTTGACTACGACAATCCCTAGAAACGATGTTTAGGGCCTCAAAACGGCCTCGGAAGTTTGGGACTCAAAAACTAGGAACAAAACTGCCAAAATTGAAAATGCCAAAATGAGATAGTTGGAATAGGTGGGTGGCCACATATATCCAGCTGGATCAGTCCTCAATCCTTAGGAAGCAATGGTATCCATCGCGTTGAGCTCCTGGGGGAGAGGGGAAAGAGATTGTTGTAACTCAATATTGATGGGAATCTTTCCTTGTTGGAGACGTCACGCTGCTTGGTTTGTGGAAGGCTATCACGAACTTGTTGCTGGCAGGGTTGAATCTATTCAGATAGTCAGGCTACATGCCATTTCTGTGTGCAGAAGGATTTTTTGCGCTTTGTTGCAGTCTTTTCGACCTACTTCTATTAGATAGAAGGTGCTTGGGACGAGGTTGTAGTGGTTGTAGTATCCTTATGTTCACCTTTTGAAAATATTGTGAAGAAGATGATTTTTTTAGTATGAAATACTACCTTGCGACACTTTTTAGGTGGGAAAATAGTTGGAATTACCTCTGGTATTCTATAGAGATGACCCCTTAGAGTAATAATGACACTACGGGGTTGAGACTCATAAATATCATGGCGCTTTCACATATATGGCTTGCCCAAGAGAATATCACAAACATCTAGTGAGGAAACATCACCTAATACCTCATCCTTGAAGGGTTGGATTCCGTATGACAATCGACACTATTGGCTGACACGAAGATCTCATCCCTAGCGAAGCCACCAGATGTTGTATGGTTGTGGGTTTGGTGTTGTCAACAATCCCAATTGTTTGACGACCTGTACTGAGATGATGTTCTTCTGGCTTCCGCTATCAACAATAAAATGCAGCGGGGTCCCCTTCACCCACATATGTGAATGAAAAAGGCACTCCCCCTCTTCAGGATTTGTTGGTTCTTCTGGTTGAATTGTTGCGGCTGCAACAATAGCAGTGGGATCTGCGTATATGATATGTCTTCTATCAATATTCCATGAATCAGATTCTGAATCAGGGTTCGGCTCCTTGTATTTGATCTCAACCACCAATGACTATTTTGACTAACATTCATCGGTTTTGTGCCAAGGGATTTTGTGGAAATCGTACCATTTTATGGTGTCCTTCTTCATCTTTCCGTGACCCTTCTTTTCCTATGGCGTGAACTAGTTTTCGGGAGTCTGTTTGTTAGGGTTGTATTTATCATACTTTTGTTGTTGTGTATTTGCAGACCGAAAATCTCGCTTATTCTGGTGCTTAAATTTCTACTTGATTTTAACAACATATTGATAAGCAACACCGAGTGATGAGATTTCCAGAAAATCCATTTCAGTTTGAATGTATCTATGTAGAGCCCCAAGGAATTTCAGAACCAAATGTCGCTCGAAGTCCTTGATACCCATATTGGTGTGCAAGGTATGGAATTTATTGGTGAACTCTGACACTGCCTTGCCCCTCTCTTGTGGCAATGTGGTCCATCTCATGTACTGGTCCTTATAGTTGCCTACAGGGTAATAATGTTCCTTTACCGCATACACAAAAATATCTCAAGTGGGATCGACCCCATATATTCCAGACTCCTCTATGGAAATTTTCTCCTAGTAAGTTTCCCACCAATTTTCGACATGAGGGAGAGCCTTAAGGAGTGCGAAGGTGATATTTTTCCTGTCGGAAAAATTATGAACAAAGAAATAACCTTCTAGCATACTTCACCATTTTTCTAGGGCATCCGCATCTATCTGTCCTTCAAATATGGTAATATCAAGATTTATTTTTACCTTCAAAGGTGATGTGACTCCAAAGTGGCCACTTGATGAATAAACACTTGTTTTTATCGGTAAGCATTGAAGGATGTAGAAAAAATTCTGCATCATTTCATCCCTCTGTCGCGTGAGAGCTTGCTCAAGCAACAGATTGATAGAATCGTATTCTCTGTCATTTTTATTTTCTTCTGCCATTGATGGTTTATTGGGTGTGTGAGAGAGATTTTCCTCAAGAGAGACAAGCTCAATACCCAACTTGCTATACCCAGACCTCGTCGGGGACATCCATTGAAAAACAATCAAGAGCAACCTGCTCTAATACCACCAATCCATATTATTTTCAACAAGAAATGAGAGCATAGATATAATAAAAAAATGTACAGAGATGTATTGGATATCTAAAAATATAACAAAAATATATCATATATGCAATCATAAACACAGAGATATAGTAATGCACAATTTCTATTAATGAGCGAAAATGTACAGTCTGTAAAAATACAGAGTGGAAGACTCGCTAGAATCATGGAAGCTTAACTCTGAGAAGAGATGTGATGGCTACTCACATTCACAATAAGATGATTTTTAATGAGGCTCTAAAGGCCTTTTTAACATAGAGAAAATCCAAAATGCTAACCCCGGAAAATGAAAAGACAACAATTTTGTGGACCTCGTTTTGGGTAGTTTGGTGTATCAATTTCCCGAGGGCATAACTTTGGCATACAATATCCGTTTGGGGAGTACAATAGCTCATTGGAAAGGTCTTTCTGAGGAATACACATGTTTTTTTCACAATCCTCCACCATCTATAGTTTAACTATGGAAATCCCTAGAAGCATTGTTTAGGGCCTCAAAACAACCCCAAAAGTTTGGGACTGGAAAACTAGGAAAAAAATTGCCAAACTGAAACTGCCAAAATGAACCAATAGGAATAGGTGGGTGGACATTGATATCCACCTAGATCAAGTTAGGCTTAGAATCTTGTTAGGCTTCTAGTTTATTATTTACTGATGAATTAATACCATGTCCTATCTAGGTCTTGACATTTTATTAAATCTCTAGGCCATCTAGATTTATTGACTCACAATTTAAATTTCACGACATGCCCTTCTAGATGCACCTTCGTGCTCCAAAGATGCCACTTGCCTTTGACTGGTTTTGGAATTTATTCAGACCCTTGGAGTCAACACTCCACTCGTTCGACCTTGTGAGAGACTAAGGGCTTCTAAGGAATAAGGATTTTTCCTTATTGTGTGCCCCTTAGATTTCCTCGTGAGTCATTGTCTCATTCTTCCCTCACAACATTGTGTACCTCTCGAACTAGGCAATCATTAACCTATAGTTCATGTCACGACAAGAGTTCTAGTAGCCTGTGACAGGTGTGTTGCCACACCTCTTCCTCAAATGTTCATTTTATGTGCATGACCCCTTTACTCCTTATGTGAGTTGGATTTGCAAGCATCATCAAGCCTACATCCACTGAAAAAAACAGTGTTAATAATCCATATACATAAATCATATTGTAATCAATCATATATCACATGTGTGTAAAATGAAATAATCAATCAAAATACAATCCACTCCCTGACTCAATCTAGAGTCCAAGGAAGTCCATTGATGCGATCAACATCCATAACCAGTCATGTGTCCAGCACACTCAGGAGAACTCGTCAATAATATTTGTCAATACATATATATCTGAAAGTAACAATGAATCACAATACATCATCATCATCATATATAACTCATAATTGAAACAAAATCATAATGTATTGTAGCTGGATCACTTGCATGCAAGTGTCCTCAAAGAATAAGTCAATATATGTGTGCTCAGTAAAATGGGATGTTACAACAGAACGATGTGCTGCCATCTATTATCATTTATTTTGACCAACATAATCATCATAAAAATGTGTCATTAGATTGCTACTATGTCTATGAATTTATTATATCTTTTCCATATTTCATAATTTAGAAGAGCAACTCATTTAAAAAAAAAATCATACGAGAACAAATAACCTTCCCAAAAAAGGAGACATCCTAAAAGTTAAAAAAAAAAAAACCCGAGTAGGCTTAATAAATTAGGACTCTAGGTCCTCTAAGCAGATTAAACAAGTTCCAGAAAATTATGAAAATAAAAGTCGTAAAGGCCACGGTTGTTTGAACTTCGAATTCTTCATAGCACAATAGATACAAATAATATTCATGTTGGTATTTCCAAAGTTCAAAATTACTTCATTGCTAGAAAAACATTCTTGTCACAAAAGTGGAGTACAAAAAAACTATGCATGGGAAGATTATGTTTGAAAAAATTAATTTTTTTAAAATATAGAAGGAAAAACAGTAAAAGATATATTGGTATTTAGTTGAAAGAAAATCCCCATCACCAATGAATGAAAAAAGAATAAAAAAACCTTGTCTACATAATAATATATTAGTACAACCACATTAATAATGTGGTTGATAATTAATAATGTGGTTGATATAGGCCGACGAATATCATTAATTTAATAAAATGGAAAATGGAATTGATTGATGTATATGAATCACTTTTAACCCTATTGTTGTGTTAATATAGAAAAAAACAAAAATAAAGAATGATATAGGAAAAAATCAAAAAATGAATATTGTAGTGGAGAGCTGAAAATTATTACATCTTGGTAGAATGTAATGCGTTAAAAAAAAATTGTATTCCTCTTAAAAAAAAGCATATGTCAAAATCCCTTATATGCATTTTTACATTGCATTGAATGAAACCTTATCATAAGTTGTCCAACTTATGTAAAAATCTCTTATATGCATTTCTACATTGCATTGAATGAAACCTTATTATAAGTTGTACAACTTATAAGTGATGTTAATTACAATTAATTTTAAAATACACGATGCATTTATTAATTTTTCATTGAATATTTGATAATCATAGTTTAGTTTTTAAAAAGAATCCAATGCATTCATCATCATTAAAACTATTATCATAACCTTTATGTTTTTTCCCAATTCCTATAAGTTAGATATTGTATGAAGAATCTCATCGAACAACAACTAATAATACTTTTTCCATTATGGTCCAAGGAAACACAAACAATCACTCAACAAGAAGTGTACACAGTGCCGAGACCCAAAATTTATTCTATCGGATGTGTGGTCAAGTCTTGGGAATGTTTTCTTAGTCCAAGAGGACATAAGTTAATTTACATATATAGTTTTTATTTCCTTATCAAGGTAAATTCAATACTATGAATGGATTAATTTCTTAAAAGGAGCTATTGTTCTATCCCATAGGTAAGCATTGTTGAATCTAGAAAATAATTTACATAAAAACAATTTTGAGATATAGGTAAATATGGTAGAAACTAGAATATCATTTACATAAAAACAATTTTGAGATAAGGAACTCTAATATGTATTTTAAAACCTATGTTACAAGTTTTATAAAATCTCATCTCGATGTTTGGAAAAAATTAATTCACTATAAATTCTTATGAAATCATTGAAGGAGAATATAAAATTTATTTTCTATTAAAGTAGAATTCACATTCACCACATTTTTTTTCCTAATCTTTGATGGAAGACAGAGGATATCAGTGACTACAGTTTAAAATAGAAGGAAATTTTCTACAATTTTTCTGGCAATTTTTTTTATGAAAAATAGACGGTCTCGAGCCATACACATTTAAGAAGCATAAAATATTAAAAACATAGATAGCACACACAATTACTAAATGGGTCATCATTTTTCCTCACCTGGTGGACACGAATTTTGAATATATGGTCCTTTACTTCCATGTTAGAGAGACGGATATGTTGTCTCCATATTTGTAGAGGAATTGAATGCCTTGTGCAATATTGAAAGTGAAAATTCATTGCAATAATTGAAGACAACCATAATGTTAATTTGTTTGTTTTGTCTTTATAATTGTAGGCATATTTTCCAGCGTTAGAGCGATGATCAATGCTTCAAGGCTCAGTAGCTCTAAGCCTTTGCACACCATATACAATGCCTTATTGGCTAGTGATGGTGAGTTTTTTCACCTTCCTTACTAGTGAATAGGCTTTGTCTTGGAATATTATGGACAATTTGAATGAAATTCGAAAATATTTTTGCTAAGAATATTTGGAAGTGTGAAGGGAAAGCGATGGGTAGTTGGTGAGAAGGTGGCGAGGTGGGTGAGGAGGT
>ML803965.1:92788-106714 GCA_009831015.1 Picea engelmannii | reverse complement strand
TGGCCAAATGATTACTCACGACCCTGTGTGGATCATGTTTCTTGAATTCGATATGAACCAAATTTTTATCTTCTAGGGTTGTTGCCTCGGCCTTTGCATGCCCGAAGTCTAATAATGAATAGGTGTTTAAATGAATAGGAAAAGGTGGCCATACCTTTTTTGAATACCCTTTTAGTTCTTTACTTATACCGCCAATTACAGCTTGCCTGGTGATCTCACAAAAATCCAGCCTGTCAGGTATAAGTAAGGGTAAAGCATGAGGAGGGACGGAAGCGCCGAACACCCTGATGTATGAGAATTATTTCTCCACATACCAATCAACCACTCTGCATAAATTTGTTGTGATGTTATCCGATATCCTGGGTGGTGGATTACCAAAGATGGCAACATGCATCGGTACCATCACCCAGTTGAATATTTCATATACAAAATCCAGATCCTTGTCCTGCCAAAGCTTAGAATGATATACATGGACTGGCTCAGCATCTGATGGAGCCCAGCTCCAATTCATCAAGGGAAAAGGTGTCATGGAACATACCGCGTCCATGAGATATGCGGACATAAAAAATGAAGCAGCTTTCCCGCTCTCTTTCTGCGTCTGATATTCTGTAACCCGACTGGTCAGGCTATCTGATAACATTTTAGCCCAGTCGAAAGAAGATCCTTCTACTACTGAGTATATCAAGGGTACCCATTAGAGGAAAAAATGTGTGGTGTCTTCCCTCCCGTATAATCTATAGGTCATCATCGCTACGTATTTGAACTGTGGTTCCAAAGAAGATATGGAATAAATTCCATTTCTCTTTGCCCTGAACTTTGTTGGGTGTGAGACCCAATCCTTATTCAAATCAGATAAAATTTTCACGTATTACTCACATTCCTTCTTTTTAAAACCATCTAGAAACTCTGCATTGTACGAGAAGTCTGATGTGGGTGGTAATTTGTACATAACCTGTAAGCTTTCTGGTCTGAAGGTCCCAACAATGACCCCCTGCTCGCTGATGATGGTTCTGGTAGGGATGTCTACATGATCTAGTGCCCATCGGAGCATGTCATAGTAAGGTAGAGGACGTGGTCGGGCCGCTACTTTGTGCATCTCTGCCTGGACGATGATCTTGTATTTGGTAGTCATGTCATCTGTCTCATTTTCACTGGAATCGTCTGAGTAGTTCACCGACTGTGATTGCAACACCTCCGAGACGTATGACCAGGTTCGTACGTAATCAACGCTTCGAGGTGAAGTATCCAAAATATTATCAGAACCTTGTCCTGAAACCTCTGCGCTTGCCTTGGATACTTTTCGCGGGGCCATGACAGGGGATTGTAACTTTTCTCTTTTGCGATAAAAATGCGTATACATATAGAAGTTAGATTACTGAGAAAAACTTCTCTGTTCGGGATAGAAATGAACTTTATGAATAAAATAGGAAGCAATAGATCTATATCTTCGACCATTTAACATATCGATGTCCTTACGGACATAACGATCCAATCATAATTAGATAGAGATTTTGGCAATAAAAACCATATCCTTACTTTGTCGTTTCGCCTTATTTCCAATTAATGCCATAAAATTCGACGGTTCGTGGCACAAGATGGTGCAAGGAACATTTGAAATTACCTTGTAAACTGTGCATTATTATCATTTGCATTAAACATTGCTTAGGCTGGCTTGGCTTCCTGAATCGGGATTTAAATCAACATTTCGACGTTCACCGTATCGAGACTTTTAACTCTGACCTTTCGAGCCTCTAAAACCCGAGATTGCGATGATTAGATTTAGTTAAGTGATGACATAATCAGATTAAGTGTTTTATTTACCATGTTTTAATTTATATTGTGACTTCGCGGCTCGGGGCTTCGAGGGTATAGCTTCCGGGAAGAACGTATGCCGAGTCACGAAATCCTGAGAGGCTTTAACCATGGTCAGACTAAACACTCTGGACGTTAACCCGGGTTACTTATGTGAGGATCTCGCGGATTCTTCTTTCGGGGTTATGACAATAATTTTTTAGGAGAGAATAAACGTCGAGATGCGAAATCCCAAAAACATTTGACTGGGGTTTACATGGTCCCACTCTTAGCTTTCACCTGAGGTAATCTTTTGAAACTTTTCATGACCTTGCACATCGGGGTTTGTAAATCTTGTGACTTGTAACTCCCGAAAAGCGATATTCCGAGGTACGAAGAGAAACAACCTTCGTTTCATGATAAAAGTGGTAACTTATGAAACATCACATCTCCCGCTATTTCACATGTCGAGACTACTGAGATTTTTAGTAGGTGAATGTCACGAAGCAAAAAAGAACTTAAGAACCGACATTTGACCTTTAAAATAGATTTGAACCAAATGAAAAAGGCGTCTCCAACATAGGCTCCAACTAGGGATCTTGTTTCCCTGTGAGGCGGGAAGAACAGTAGACCACGTGCATGTATTGGGTAAATCGAGTCACTGGTTTCACTTCTGTGAAACTTGCTTTAGGGAAAATATAAACTAAGGGAAGAAAATATTTTTGTCTTTTACTGCTGTAAGGATTTTCAATACTCAAATATACTTCTCACTCAGCTACAGTCCCTTTCACAACTTTCTCTTTCTCTTTACTGAGTTTAGGTCTGCATTAGGACAAATCAAAACAGTTCTAGGAAATCCAACAGATCTTTGCAGTTTTTTTGGCTTACATCCAATGAAATTTATGGCATTTTTTAATCGGGGAGTCCCGTTTGGACTTAGGATGTGGATCCGGTCTCGAGAAAGTTGATTCCCAGAGTCAAGTGATATTCATGTATGACAACCTTACAGATATCTCAGATATTGCTTCACTGCCAGCGGGCCTGTTCAGTACCCCGGTGAAGTTATCTGCCCCTTTTGGCTGAATTTCCTTTCACCACTTCGAAATGTATTTATGCATTTAAATGCTAAGATGAGGGCAATCATTTCTGAATTTCCTTTCATCGTCTCTTCAGACTAGATGTTCAATTAGATATGACTTTCCTTTCATCATCTGTCTTATAATTTTATTTTTAGAATACAAAGTGGGGGCAATCAGATTGTATAAGGGGTGATATCTGCGTAATATTTTGCAATGTAGGTCTGTCAACTTACTTTGATTACTCAGTGCCAACCTTCCTTTGACTTTCACAACACCTTGGGTCCGCAGGGAGAAAAACAGGAAACATTTTTCTGGGGGTTTTCCTTTGAGTAAGCCTTAGCCCTTCAAAACTGTTGAAAAACCTAGAAAAGTCAGGATCTACCTACGCATAACTTGTTTAGTAGGAGACCGAGGAGATGTGAAGACCAAACTTCTTTCCAAAACATGCTTACAACTTTCAAAGTTTAAACATAATCTCTTCTCCCTACGTATATAAATCCGAAAAGACATTTGGCATTTTTAAGAAGACAAATCTGAGGACCGAAAGAAAGGTGACAGACAGATGCTTGTATGTTGAGGGGCAGGGGTTGAAAATTAAAACCGCTTTTTTGAAAACCCTTACCCAAAGATGATTCACTTTCTATTTGTTTTAACTACCACCTATCTGTGTTTAAAATTATTAGGACCCAGGGCGAGTAACTGTACTTTTTAATAATCAATTAAGTGAGAACATTAGATTTATGGGACATTTATGATGTTTTTTGGAGATCTTTGCTTTCTTAAGGAACAAAATTTTTAGGAGTTCGTGCCTTTACCTTACCATTTTTAAAATAACCGAAAACCTTTTCTGTCACCTGTTTTCGGCGAATGTAAATCTTCGATACATGACCTTCTGTTTTCTCCATTCGTCCGTTTAGTTTGCAAACCAAAATCCTGTAAACACAAAGAGTGTCCTTTTTTAAAAGAAATTAAAAGTATTTGAAAACCGTGTATCTCTACTTACATTGACCTAAAAAATAAAAATTGAAAACTTACCTTAAGGGAATCATGAAATAGAAAGAAAATACAAACCGGTATATACAATGGAAAACCTCGAAGAACTAATTATGTCATGTAGTGTTTTAGATAACGCCCGTTGACAGGGGTGTTGAAGATTTTACCATCCAGATTTTCTAATAAAAATGAATTTTTTCCTTCAGAAGTTGCGACTCTAAATGATCCATACAAAACATGATCAAATTTACCGTATTTCGCCGAATCTTCCTTCCTAACATCCCATCTTAAGACAAAATCTCCTGGAAGAAACTCTTTGTCTTTTGTCTTACGATCAAATAACGTTTTCATGTCGTCTTGATATTTTTGCAATCTTTCGTCCACCTCGACCCTGTTCTGTTGTAATTCAATCAACTGATTTATTCTCCTTGTGACGTGGTTTGGTTCTTCTTTCTCATCTTGCCATAGTTTCATCACGGGAAGCTCTAAGTTTATAGGTAATACCACGCCAGTCCCGTATACCATCTGGAAAGGAGAAATACCGATGAATTGTTTTGTGCCAATCCGATTTTCCCATAGTGCGTATTTTAGATGTATATGCCATGATCTCTTGTTCTCGTTCAACACTTTCTTAATTATGTTGATCATAATCTTGTTCGAAGATTCGGCCAGTCCATTCCCTTAGGGATAATATGCCGTAGAATGGTCGAGTACAATATTGTACTTTTGGCAAAAAATGATCATAGCCATAGATTTAAAAGCCTGAGCATTATCTGTTACTATCTTTCGGGGGCAGCCGAATCTAGATAAAATATTTTCTTCTAGGAAATCTATTACCACCGAATCTATAGTCCTCCTGGTAGGAATAGCCTCTACCCATTTAGTAAAGTAATCTGTGGCGGTTAGGATCCATTTGTGTTGAGCACTGGAATGGGGGTTAATTTTGCCTATAAAATCCAGTCCCCACTGCTGAAAAGGAGCCTCTGTTTTGACTGGAACTAAAGGTAGTGCTGGGAGTTTATGTTTTCCTGCGAATAGTTGGCAAGGGTCGCAAGCCATGACTTTGGAATTTACATCCGAGAAAACTTTAGGCCAATAATAACCTGCCCTCAGGATTTTATAAGTTGTCGCTCTCCAAGCGTGATGTCCCCCACACACTCCTTCATGGAATTCGCTTATGACCTTCTCTGTTTCAGATTCAACCAAACAGACCAACAAGAAACCAAGTGGGTCCTTTCAAAACAACTTACCCTCAGATATACAGTATTTGACCGCATGTAGTTTTAGCGTTCTGGCTTTGGATGGAGATAAATCACTTGGGCAGTTCAAAGTCAGCAGGTAGGATACTATGTTTTTGTACCAGTCAGAGGATGTAAACTTCTCTTCGATCCTAACTTCACTTGTTTGCTCGTAGAACTCGTTAGTATATTCCTCTTCTCCACATACCTGTATGATATTTATGCCGAGGGATCTGTAATTGGATTTAGCTAAGAGTTTATCCAAACCTTGACCCTTTATCAGCTTCGTCGGCTTATTTCCAGATCAAATTCTTGAATTTTTGCGATCCACCGTCCCCTTCTGCCATCACTGTCAGGCTGCACTAGAATATATTTTACAGAGCTAGTAGGTACGTAAGTCCTAAAAACCTTTAATGCCTTTACCATAGAATATGCTTGTTTTTCCACTATATCGTATTTTAGTTCCGCATCTCTGAGACTTTTGTTGAAAAAGGCTATCGGTTGTTTGAAACCCTCCTCATTTTTCTGGAGGAGCACTACGGCAATAGTGTGCTCGGAAGCGAATGAGAAAATGAGAAAATACTTTAGATATTCAAGGCTTGCCAGTACAAGTGCCTCTCTTATAACCCTCTTGATACGTGCAAACGATTCTTTGGTCTCTGTTGTCCATTTTACCTCGTTGTTTTTCTTTAACATACCTGTGATTAATTTCACAATTTCAGCAAAGTTTGGAATAAACCTTCTCAAAAAGTTTATCTTTCCTAAGAATGACTGGATTTCCTTTACATTTCTAGGAATATTTATTGTTTCTATAGATTGAACCCTGCTGGGATCAATTTTAATTCCATCTCGAGACACAATATGGCCCAGGAGTTTACCTTCCCACATGGCGAAGTGAGACTTTTTAGGGTTTAAAGACAGACTGAACCTGTGGAATTTTTCGAAAGTCTGTTTGAGATGTATTAAATGGTCTTCGTTAGACTTAGAAAAACAGTTAGATCATCGAGGTAGATAACTAAAAAATTGTCTCTTTCGCCGATGAAGGCAATATCCATAGCACGCTGGAAAGTGGCACCTACATTCATTAGACCAAAAGGCATTTTATCATACATGAATGTACCCCAGGGTGTAGTGAAAGTTTTTTTTTCTTTATCTTGTTCGTTTACTGCAATTTGATTATACCCAGAGAAACTGTCGATCATAGACATCCTATTTAATCCGACTACCTTTTCTAAGATGTGATCCATTTTAGGTAAAGGATAGTTATCTTTTAGGGAAGATTTATTTAAATTTCTGAAATCAACACACAGTCTAATCTCTCCACTCTTTTTTCTAACCGGAACCAGGTTCGCCACCCAATCGGAGTATCTCAGTGGTACTATTATTTTTGCGTCTAAAAGCTTCTTGACTTCTCTTTCGACTACGGGTAATAAGATAGGGTTGATTTTTCTAAGATTTTGCCTAAAGGGTTTGATACCAGGATTCAGAGGTATCTTGTGTTCGATCATGGTAGTGTTGTAAGTCCTAATCTCTTTGTAAGACCAAGCGGAAACATCTTTATATCGTGCAAGAAAATATTTATACTTATTTTTCACCTCAGGAGGAAGATACTTTGATATTTTCACTATCCTTGGTTCTTCTTTTGTCCCTACATCACAATATTCAACCTCTTCTGGTTGGGGTTGAAGAGTAGATTTCAAAGGCATGTCATTTTGATCGAAAAGTCTCTCCAGGGGGATTAGTCCCTTTGGAATCTGATTATTTTTTAAAACTAACATGCGATGGTTGGCAATTTTTTCTCGGAACTCCTGGGGGTCTTCTCCTTCTTGCATGATCCACATGTGATCATTTTGATTCTCTTGATCGATGTGGGATTCAAAAAAGTCACCCACTGCTTCGAGGAACTTTCTGATATGTTCGTCATCCTCGAAAACCTGCCAGTGTTGTATGTTGTTCGGGATGGATGGTCTGTGCCTCACCTCTATATGGTATTTTAATTTAAAAGTCATGGGGGGAGCGAAAGTCGAGGCTACCTTGGCTAACGAATCGGCCTGCAAATTTTCGGCGCGTGGTATGAAGTGAATATTTACAGACGAGAAGAAATTTTCCATTAGATCCCAGGCACAATTTCTATATGCTCTCAATCTCGGGTGTTTGGCCTGGTATTGTCGATTTATCTATTTGACTATCAACTCAATGTCTCCATATACTTCCAGGTTCTTTATGTTCAGTTTCTTGACAGCTTCCAAACCTAAAACTAAAGATTCATATTCACATACATTGTTAGTGTAGTCTATATCCCATTGAAGCCTGTAAGAAAAAGGGACGACAAACCTATTTTCAGGTGCCACAAAAAGTACTCCTTCACACGACAGAGCACCATCAAAAAACATTTTCCAAATCCCTGTACTATGTATATTTTCTGAATCTTTCTCGTCTATGCAGTTTTCTTCGGTGCAACTATCTATACCATCATCAAAAGACAAAATACAATTTCCTAGATCTTGATCAGCGATGTAAATAGGAAAATTGTTAGGATTCTGAGGATCGCTCATGGTATAGGCTAAACTCGTTTCCCTATATAACCTAGTAAGTTTCCCACCAAATATAGGAATTGTGGCATAAGTCATGTCCAGTTGAAGGGATCCCCCAAGTTTGGCTCCCCACGACCTTGATAACAATAATCCATATTTTGGGGGGATATCAACAATAACTACATCCATCAAAATAATTTTGACTGGGACTTGTGCAAGGGTGACTGCTAAATCTTTTATCATACCTAAGCACTTGACTCTTCTTGAATCAAAAGAGTAGAGATCTCCGTAAGGTCGGGTGATATCAAGGCCTAGTCTATCCATAATAGCTTTGGGCATCACATTATGTGAAGCTCCAGAATATAGCATGTAGTTATGCAGAAGTCGATCATGCACATTTAGGATGATATAGAAAGGGGCAACGGTATCTCTGGCACCCTCGAAATGTGGACCGAATGTAATATTAGGCTTGTCATCTTCCAAATTTATCACGTCAGATTGGCTTTCTTGGTTTGAACAAACTATCACTTTGGTTATCTGTTTACGATATGCAGGATTCTTTGCTAATTCAACTAGGGGGATAGGTATTTTGATTATATTTATCTCATTTTCAAAACTAAAACCACCACCACCTTTGTCTGTTTCTCTGGTTGAAATCTCAGAATCTCTCTTCTCCAACTTATTTGTCTGAGCTGATTTATTACTCGTGATCTTAATTACCGATGTTTGTGTATCGGCCATCTTGATCTCCTTTGTTTGGGTCTCAACCTCCTTCATCTTTGGATCCAATGAGTCAGTCCCTTTAGGTGTTTCGGTCTCCTTTGGGGTGGGCACATATACCTCACCTCTAGGGAGAATTTTCCTGGGTTGAGAAATCAACGCAAACTTGTTTTTAGACCTCAGGTTATACCTAGGTTGGACTTCAACCATTATTGAATCAATTACTTCTTGATGGTCTGAGAGGTCTGTGTTGTTTATGTCATCCTCTGCATCTGGGGGTTGCTGTGAGCTTAAAGACTTCTCATAATCTTCTTTAGTTATATAAGGTTGACTGCAGTCATCACCCAGGTTTGTCACATCTTCTTCCATACCTTCGAAGTCTTCTAGATCATTTCCTCCTATAAAATTTTCATTTTTTAGAGGGGTTTGAATTTTTTGATCTTCATTTTTAGTCTGTCTTTGTGGATTTTGAAGGTTGGGGTTTCTCTTGAATTCTCTTTTAATGAAAGGATCGGTTTTTGATTGATCTAATTCCATCCTAGAAATTTTATTGGACAATTCCTTGATTATCCTAGCCATATCATCCATTTTGTCATCTGTAGATCTATTAGATCCTGAGGGTCCTGCTTGTTCCCTAAAACGCTTGGTTTCTCTGTTCCCCGTTTCTATCTTATCTTTCAACTTACCAGAGGCCATCATGTTAGACTCGATTTCCACAGCATCATCCTGCATTCGGGTTAAGGTAGCCCCCTGCCTTTCGAAAGCTCCTGTGAAGGTTACTTTGGCTGCAGGTTGGGAGGGTTTGACTTCGGCTGGGATCTTATTATACAGTTTATTAAATATTTGGATAAATTCCATCACTGTTTCTGAATTTCTTTTCTTTAAAGATCCGAACTCAGTTAGATAATATAAATGGTCTTTTCTCTCACCCCATTGTCTAAGAAAGGCATCTTCTAAGGCATCGTAAGATAGGATAGACCCTGCGGGAAGGCTTCGAAACCAGGTTTGTACTTGTCCTTCAAAAGTTTGAACAAATAATCTCGAATAAATGTCTTCATGTTCCAGACCTATAATATCGACGAACTGATCAAAGAAATTTATACGTTCGGCCGTAGTTAAGTCCCCCTCCCCTGTAAATTTTGGTAAATTTTTTATATAATTTTCAGGAAGGTTATGAAGAGGCGCGGGTAGAACTAAAGGTGCATATCTCACAGCCACTTTAGTGAAAAATCTGGGGGGCGGGGGAGGCGCTTGGCCTCCTTCTCCTCCTCCAGCGGTCGCCATTGGTATTACCTGGTGGGGATAGGGTGTGTTATATAGCGGGTTCTAGAAGACTAAAAATAGATTCTTAGCTTCTTCGAGAGATGAGAGAAGCGAAGTCGAGTGAATGGAGACATGAGGACTTGGCTCTTCGGATTTGCAGGAGATGTAGTTAGGGGATGTCGCAGGTGTGGGATTTGAGTATATAGTATACTCTTCGTGACTTGGTGAGGTCGGGAAGTCTGAAAGGAGAGTCAGTGGGATATCAACTGCTGATAAATTTACTGTCGGGTTTTTACCTTTGTATCCGACAGAGGTTTTTAGAAGGATTTCACTTTTAACCACAGAGTTGAATAAAAATGAATTAGTAGTTTTTGGGGGTGTACTATGCAAAGTTGAAGGTTCGCAAGCACTTTTGGTCTTGGGCTGTGGGTGTTTAAGCTGATAGACTACAGTAGTCGGCTTAAGAGAACCTCTAGCTTTTAGTATTTTTTTCGGGATCTGAAATAGGCGTGGTCTGCTTGTTCTCTGGGTTTTTTCTAGTATTCCTTCGACTGGATGCTAGCTTACTTATACGTAGAGTTGCCAAGTGAAAGGTAAGAAAATCCTTTAGAAAGTGCTCACTCTTTGTTCACTATCAAAGGGTGAAACTTGAAAATATGTCATTCTTCCCAGGGAAAAGGTTTCGTAACTTCGTCCCCGGCAACGACGCCAAAAAGATGTTGTTCCAGAGTATGTACTTAAGGATTCAAAAAAGTACAGTGTCTAGGCATCCGAAAGTTCGTAAGATGTAAAAAAGAGGAGGGTATACCTTCGGGAAAGGAAGCTAGGGCTAGTTTCTAGGCTGTCGATGCCTGGCTTCCAACTGTTCCTAGATGTTTATATCCCTTTCAATTGCAGCCCATGAACGTTCAAGTTCTACCCAGGTGTTATTCGTTTTAAGTATGGTATCAAAGAGATTTAAAGAGATATGGGTTTGATCTATCAAACCGGGTTCAATATTGGGTTGTCTTACAACAGGGACAGTCATAGAGGAACAAAAAAATTTAAGGAAATCCAAAAAGTTTTATGCTGTAACAATTTTGATTTTATAAAAGAGAACTTTAGAAATCAATATTAAAAGAAAAATACAAACCAAAGGCCTTTTTCCGTAACTGTGTTATATTTGAAATAAATGGTGTATGAATTATGGGAAAAACATTAAGCTGTCTATAGAATAAGGCTCTTATCGAGAGAGAATCTCATTCTGTAAACAAAAGAAGAAAATAAGATAAGAAATGGTCCGATGAAGCATAAAATATGACAACCTAAAATTTATAGGTCTTGTACCTACTAGTAGCCGATACAGAGGAAAAACTATAAACAATAGATAGCTAAATATTAATCACTGCAGTAGAAGTGTTACTAAATTGCAATACAACATTCATCAGATGTATATAAGTGAAATAAGAATGAAAATGAAATAACAGAAGGAACAAACTCATAACACAGTAGTGACGGAATTAGGAATCTCTAGATTGCTTTGTATTAAGTCTCCAAAGAGAGAGTCTCTATTACAATTGATCAAAAAGGTCCCGCCTTTTTTCTTTCTTCAAAATGTATATTTATACAAAATTATTTTGCGCTGGAATCTCAATAGTTCCAGAGGTTTTCGGTTACAATCAAGGAGTCGAAACATTTCGTTTCTTTATCTCTGTTCTCATTTGGTACCCGAACCCTGCCTCTTCGCATGCTCCATGCAAATAATGCACTTTTCCACCAGCTATGATATCAACTTAGATGGCTCTGCTTGATTATTTTCCTAAAAAATATAACAGTCTTTCATCAATAGCGACAACTTTCCCTCCACATGTTGATCTTTGGCATTGATAGAGCATAACTGCATACTTGGTTTAATTATCCATTTGTCTATTTGCACTATGTCTGTTTGAGTTATTTGTGATATTTCGGCTAATTCTCTTTCTTCATTTTCCTTGATATTTAGCATATATTTAGCTGTATTGATCTGACCCCGTATCTCCATGCCACTTTCACCATCAGAACCCAAACAAATCTCACTTAACAAATCGAAAATTTCTTCGCAAGATTTCCTCAGCTTCGTAGCTTGTTGTTTGCCTTCGGATATATTTCTCTCCCATTCTTTCAACAAGATATTACCCCTGGTCTGCTCTACGATGGGAAAACTAGAACTATTGCTTGCTTCCCTTCTCATTGTGGCTATAATAGCCTCCTGGAACGCCACCCGAGCTTCTCCGACATCCCTTTCTTTAAGAGAGAGGTTTTCGAACACTTGATGAATGAGTTGGAAGTTGCTTTGAATTGTTTCCACTTTTGCAAGCAAACCCTGCTGCACTGCCGATAAAATTTTTCTGATCTCTATTGCTTGGGATTGAAATATCCTAATATCGATTACCTGGCTTTCGACGAATTCTAGTTTGGCTCAAAGTTGGTCTATTAATTCTCCCTACTGGCTTATCTGAGTTTGACTTGTCTGAACCTTCAACTGTGTCTATTTGAGATCAACTTTAAGTCGCTCGATTTCTTTTTGATCTTTTATTCTTTCTTTCTCTAAAGTTGCAATTGCCTGATCTTTAGCAGCAACCTTTGCTATAGATAGTTTAGTCTCTAGTGTCTTGATCAAACAATTCTTTTGTTTTAGCTGATCCTTCAGGGTCCCGACTGAATATTGATTCGTCGTGGCGAAAGCACCCAGTGTTCCTACTATTTGCGTTGCGAACTCTACTTTCTTCATATCTTTCCCATTAGTAAAAATTTTATATTTATTAGAGACAATACCTACCTCTTGGTAGAGTTCCTGTCTCAAAAACACCTTCCTCTTCTTATCGAAGAAGAATTCATTCGAAGGGAGCTCTTCAACTGCTATAGGTGTCAATTTTTCACCCAAAATCCAACCTGTGTCCGGGATTTCTTTTGCAGACTGTAGGGGGTAATGGAGGCAATGGGATTTTCGACCTGTTTAGAATATTTCCTGGGAGTAATGACCGAATTCGACTCGCTTGGAGGACCGGAAGTCTCGACTTCCAGTTTCGGGCCCCCAGCTTGCTCTTCTTTATCCTGTTGTCCTTCTTGGCTTGGCGCTGAACCTTTAGAGCCTCCGGCTTCTGTTTGCTTCTCCTTTGTTATCGTCGGATATTCACCCAGTAATAATGGAGGAAGGCAACTCCACCTGTGCTCTTGGAATCTGACAACATCGACCCTCTCTTCGAGCGACAGGGCTTGTATTCGAGCCAAAACCTCGTCATAATATTTCACGCCTCGGAAAATATCATCGTGAGGCGAATTCTCGTGCTCAAATATTTTAAGGCCACAACTGGCCAAATGATTACTCACGACCCTGTGTGGATCGTGTTTCTTGAATTCGATATGAACCAAATTTATATCTTCTAGGGTTGTTGCCTCGACCTTTGCATGCCCGAAGTCTAATAATGAATAGGTGTTTAAATGAATAGGAAAAGGTGGCCATACCTTTTTTGAATACCCTTTCAGTTCTTTACTTATACCGCAAATTACAGTTTGCCTGGCGATATCACGACAAGCCAGCCTGTCGGGCATAAGTAAGGGTAAAGCATGCGAAGGGACGAAAGCGCCGAACACCCTGATGTATGAGAATTCTTTCTCCACATACCAATCGACCACTCTGCTTAAATATTTCATGATGCTATCTGATATCCTGGGTGGCGGATTACCGAAGATGGAAACATGCATCGATACTGTTATCACTCCAAGAAACCCTTTGTGGTTGTAGACCAAAGGTTCTTGGTAACTTCAAGTAAAAATGTTTTTTGTGTTTTGTGTAGACTGATCAGTGGGATAACTCAATTCAAACATGGTATTCAGACAGTCAAGATGATAAACAAATGAACCAATGCTCTCATGGATTGATAATTAGTAAATAAACTTAAGTGGGCGAAGAATAAATTGCTCATAAGCCAGTACACAATGTAGGGTCTAATAAGCAATGAAGAAACTATTTATCAAGCTATGAGCCAAACAATGAGATAACAGTCATTCAAGGCTAGACAACTCAGATAAAAGTATAGAAAGAAGGTGGAAAACTGATATCAAAAGAGAAAGAAAACTGTGATTTAGAATTAGCATCAATGGGCCTGTTACATATGATATTCTGTATCCCAAAAACTGACCCTCTCTTAGTCTTCAGAATGTATCTTTATAGCTTTTACAAGCTGTTCTCAGATCCTAAAAATATGGATCTGTTTTGCTAAAAATAGTAAAGAAAACTAATTTACACAAATGTAGAGATAAATCCTCAAAATGAGGGTGATCTTCATG
>ML803965.1:32938-55085 GCA_009831015.1 Picea engelmannii | reverse complement strand
GTTTCCTGAAGAGCAACATGTTTCTTATCTTCTTTACAAGGATCCAGTGGCAGCCTTCATGGAGTTACACTTTTCAGAGGGCTCGAAAGTTTCAGATTTCTTCAACTCGCCCATGTTTTCAGGTAAATATGGTTTCCTGAAAATCTCCTTGTCACTGTGGTTGCATATTCAACATCATTTGTTGATCAGTAATAAAGACAAGATTTCCTCAGTGTTCAAATTGCTTGGATGGCTACTATGGAAATCAACATTCACTTAACAAATGACAGAGATGGTTAGTGTAGGGGCAGGTAGAAGAATAAGTTCGCCATGCGAGCAGTTTGATCTTTTTCAGTTGTTGATTTCATGAATAAGCTTGGGTTGCATGCAAGTTACAGGGGAACAATTGCATAGGCTTGAGGACTCCATGCCCAATGCTACTACAGGTTTGCAGAGGGATCAGTGCTAAAGGCTTGATGACTCCATGCCCAATGCTAAAGGCTACTGGAACTTTTAGGTTCTTGGAAACCTCGCAGGGAGGTCTCTATCCCAGTTGGAGCCAGATGTTATCTCCCAAAATAAAACCGTCCTTTTAGTCGAGTTTTGTGGTGGATAGCATGGCTATCGGTAGTTGCCTCAATTCATTTTTGAGTCTTTTTAGCTGCAAAACTTAGGTTTTGGTTTTTGTCTTAGAAAATAATATGATCCATAAAGTATTCTTTTCAAAATTTGCATAATTCACTTTCAACAGCTAACGTGTGTCCAAAAGTTGAGTGTTAGCTGTGGAAAGTGGCGACTTTCAGAAGCTAAGGAGCGCTTCTCATAATTTTGTGCACTGTTGAAAGTGGTGAATTTCAAAATGTCCAACAATCAGTTTTGCAGGTCGTGCGCTGTTGAAAGTGCATGCTTTCCGCAGCTGTGGAGCGGTCTTTACAAAGTTGTGTGCTGTTGAAAGTGAAAAATTTATGTAGCTAAGGAGCAGTTCTTAAAAGGTCATGCGCTGAGGAAAGTGAAGGCTTTTAACAGAAAAAGGGGTTCTCCATAGGATCATGCACTGGTGAAAGTAAAGACTTCCAACAACTAAGGATAAGTTCTCACATGGTCGTGTGCTGTTGAAAGTGCATGCTTTCCGTAGCTGTGGAGCGGTCTTTACAAAGTTGTGCGCTATTGAAAGTGAAAGCTTTCCGCAGCTACAGAGCAGTTCATAGAAGGTCACGCGCTGAGGAAAGTGAAGACTTTCTGCAGCTATGGAACGGTTTTTACAAAGTTGTGCACTGTTGAAAGTGAAAACTTTCCGCAGCTACAGAGCAGTTCATAGAAGGTGGCACGCTGAGGAAAGTGAAAGCTTTCAACAACTAAGGAGCAGTTTTTGTAGGATCATGCACCGCTGAAAGTAGTAAGTTTCTACAGCTGAGGGGCGTTTTTTTCAACAACTAAGGAGCAGTTCGTGCAGGATCATGCGTTGGTGAAAGTGGTAAGTTTCTACAACTGAGGGGCGTTTTCCACGAGCCGTTGGTTGGAGAAAGCGGGAATCACGTGCGCTCATACACGTTTCATAATCAAATCAACATGCAATCAGAAAGACGCGCTAGTGGAAGTGGGTAATCATTTCAACTCGAGTTTCACGTCCCAGTCGGATTACATCTCGGATCCGTCTCAGAAACTCACGCTCTAAAATCATAGCATTAGGGATGGCAAGTTTGAATTTAGTGGCTCAGGTATAGAGGTTGTACTTCCGGGCTGGCAACATCAAATCAAATCTTTGGTTCCATATCAGACATTGTTCACAAAGGACCGTTTACGGTTTTGAATTGCAAACGGAAAGAATGATGCTTAAACTTTAAGGGAACTTTTCAATCCCTTATTGAGCTCCAAATGAAGATCCAAAAACACCATTGGAAATCTTAGATTCTCTAGATGTCAATCGACTATTCATACATGAAAAAAGGATTTTCTATGACTGAGAAATTTGATTTTGAAAATCTGCCCGCTTTCAACAGCTAATTCACCAAAAATTTTGCTAGTTAGCTGTGGAAAGTGGCGACTGTCCGCAACTAAGGAGCGTTTTTCATGGGCTATGCATTGTGGAAAGCCTGTCACGGCCAGAATGTTACGATTTTCGCCCAGATCGTAATTTTTTTCACGAGAATGAATTGAGACCTCTTGGAATAGTCAGGTGGTGAATTATCAAGTCAAATTCAACAGTTATTTTTGACAGATTGTGGAAAGAGGAGGTGTTTCAAAGGTTTTTTATATCTTTGACAAAGACAGTAAATCAGGACACTTTGCCACCTCAACAGATTCAAATTTTCCTCTCTTGGAGAGTCATCATTTAGCCTTGGGAGGCTATCCTGCACTTCACCAACATTCAAGGAGAGAGAAAGACCAAGAAATCTGGGATTGACCTCATTTTTGGGGATCATCCCACATCTTCTGCAACTGAATTTTGAGTTACTATCTTTAGTAGATTTGATCCTTGTTTTCAGGATCTCAGAACCACTTTGCAAATCTATAAATCTTAGGATGGTATATGAACCAGGGGGGGGATTTTGGGTTCTACATGCTGCTACTGTAAGAGAGACCTATTCTTATTATATGAAAAATTGCAAGCTTCCTTCAGTTGTGTTGTCAAACTTTTCTTTTCGTTTCTTTGATATCTTATGAGTGAAGGTTCTTTATTGATGCTCATTCAATCTGCATGTGACTGTCATCTCACTAATTGATTGATTAAGTTGATAATCATAAGCTATTTCCTTAGTTATTAAACCCATTGTACATGTTTTACATAAGTATAGTCTGGTTCGATAGCTATATTCTATACCTTTTAATCAAACCTTGTCTGACTGCATTATTAGAAGGCCTCGTGAGATTTTATATTTCTAGACAGTCTTGAACACACAGCCCAGTCCCTAGATATTCATCTTGATCCAAAAAACCACATCATTATTAAGAAAATATTTCCCAAAAAGAGTTAGTTACCAGGCATCTCCGACTTACAACCTGGGAGAGTTTCCTGGAGTGATAACACCTTGCAAGCACAAGTCTACCAGGAGATGTTGTAGTTTTCATGCACACTGTAGCAAGCACATGTCCCCAAGTAGGAGCCAGATGTTATCCCCATTTGTGGATAACTAAGGAGAATATGTCTCGAGGCCCTTAAGTTGCAGATATGGAGTGCCAACAGACTACATTTCCAGTAGTACACTTTTGCACAGATGGAAACCCCTCTCACCACCACATATTTACAGATTGCATCCACCATGTCAGATGGCTTCTAGAAGGAAGTGGTCCTTTCTCCATGAGGTACAAGTTAGTATTATGGTGAGCATCATTTCAATATTTAATCCAGTTGAGTATGTTGTAACTTAGATTTCTCTAGATTTCATGATATATGCTTGGACATTATGCCTTTTTCCCTGCTTCACCTTGGTGGTTGACATTCTTCCCTAGTAAGTGGTCTTCCTTGGGGATGATTTTGCTACTAGGAACTCCCTTAAAGAGCCATCGTATCGTTCTCGACCATACTTACCACTTTCCATCATTATTCCCCTCCATTTCCTTATCTCTTGGGATTTTAAGGTATGTTGACCCAAGAAGGGGTTGTCCCTCATTCTATGGGAAGAAGGGGTAGAATGCCTAGAGGGGTTGATGTTGGTTAAAATATAAATTCCTTGTATAAACCTTCCAGATGGTTCACCGAGGGATCACCCAAGAAATAAGTGAAACACTTATATTTGAGTAAAGGGGACCCACAATATAATAAAGAATGCTTAAAATGTTAGTTGAAGGATAGGAGGTCTCATCATGAGCCGACCTATCACGTCCATGCATATCTAGTGGTATGACATTGCCATCATCTGGTCACCAAACTAGGGTAATGGCTCTCAGTTGCATGGCTTGGAGAAAGGGGGTCTCATCACGTGCCAACCTTCTCATTTCCACTAGGTGTTTGTGGGCGATATTTCCATCATTTGGTCACCATGCCAGGGCAGTGACCTTCAACCTCTCATTATGCTATATTGAAAGAAAATACAAAGAAATAAAAATAAAATGCAATTGATGAGCTTGGAAAAAGTGCATTGCGAATGAAGGTACCACACACCCTCTACAAAGGCACCCATGAATGAGACACTACGACCCCTTGTATGTCATGATCCCTATGCCCATTGAATCTTGACCCTAAACACTTCATCCACTTTACATGGCTTAGAGAGGGATCTCTTGGAAACTCGTCTTTACCTAGGGCAAGATATACCCAATAAAACACCTTGTCAACCCTCCCATATTCAAGCTTGAAAAATCACATAGCGTCTTTGATGCACATGATTAGGTGGCTCATTTATTGATTGGATTCACTTATCATTATTTTCTGACTTGAGATCCTTGGAGGGTGTGCCCATTTGTCTTTGCAGGACCTAGTTGGTGGAGAATTTTGGGAGAACAAGCCTAGCTTGGGTTTCCATGGGGCTACAAGCCCACAAGTTGGTTTCCAAAGGCTCGCATGAAAGATGAGAAATATACAACTTAGAAGGCCTTGAATATGACTTGGGTGACATGGCCTATCCCCCTCATGCCAAATGTTTTTCCTAGGAAAGGAAAAATGTCACTCTTAGAGGAATGACATCACCTAGGGGGGTTAGGGCTTGGTTGAGGTGCCACTCATAGACACATGGATGTTTTGAGGAGAAGAGGGTATTCACTATGATGATATTGTCTAGATGCTTGACACATGGCCTTTGGAGGCCTACCCATGCTTGTCCAACACCAACAACTTCTTCTAAGTGGAAAAACGTCCCCTAAAGCGGAGACGTCCATGTAAAATTAGGGTTTATTTTTGCAAAAGTGAAACTTTAATTGAATTTTTTAATATTACTTTGTTAAAGGGGGAAATATTAGGGTTTTTTACCCCTACTCTTGTGGTTTACCCCTTAATTTATGGACAAGTCACCTTGGTGACATTTCATATAAATAAGAGATCATAAGATCTCATTTTAACATAACTCTCCCTCATTGTGAGAAGTATTGGTCTGAAATTTTCACTATATTTGGAAAAACTTGTCTCTTTTGGATCTTGTTTATGGTTATCTCTTGATGTTATGGTTGATGGGAGTGATGTGCTAGCCTTGTAAGGCTGATCTCTTGCTATTGTGGTGGATTATCTTGTCATTTTCCCTTGAATTGGTATGGTTTTTACTCTCATGCTATCATTTGTTTCAAATCAAGGTCATTGTGCTAGGATATAGGTGGAAAGTATAAGGTAATACACCCCCACCATAGTCTTCATCATTTTATGCTCCATGTTATTGGTTAAACAATGGTTTTCTAAGAGAAGTATAAGGGCATACACCCTCTTAGCTTAAACCCTAGCTATAGAAACTTGCCTTGGGAAGTATAAGGGATTACACCCCCAAGGAGGTTGCTTCTCTAGCTATTTATTTTCATGACCCCATTAACCCAATAATTAAGAGCAATAGTCATTTATTATTGCATTAGAGAAATAAAATATTGCATTGGGAAACATGATTTTTGGTCATTTTTACTTCTTGCAAGGTCGATTGTATTCCTTATGCCTTGGGCACCTCACAACCACTAGGGAGTCCCCTTAAAGGGGATACTTTTATTATATTATAAAATCACATATTCATCCATTAGGGTTGCATAAACCCTAACTCATTTGCTTGAATAACTCCCTTATCAACCATTGGAATTTGCTCAAAGTTTGCACACTTATTCTTCTTGGTCTAGCACACGTTTTGGCAAATTTTGAGGGGATTTCAATAGATTATTTTATTTTTGTAATAAATTGAATGTTACAGCCATAATGCAGATATAATGTTCTGTATACAAGTGTTTACAACATCCTTATCATTTTATGCTAGAATATTGGTTTTTCATCTTGAGTTTAGCTAGACATTAACTAGTCTTTCTCTTGTATTTTCTACTTGATATATAGCATTTATTGAGAAGATTATAGTACTATTATATTTCTAATATATATTGTTATCTATTTCTACAAATTAGGGAAAACAAGATTAACTTGTTGTTCCAACTAACATACATCATTGCAAAGTTGTTTTTCCTGTGTCTTGGGCAGGTATTTAACCATTTATAGGTTACTCAACAGAGTCAACATACTTGGAAACCCTTGGACCTTACCAAGAATTAATTCCACACATTTCACTCCACTTAGAATTGACCTATAGGGGCTCCACTTCCATATGTATCCATCTCCATCTCATTCCCCCTAGGGTCATCGAGATCGCCTCCCTAGAGTGACCTAGTCACCCTTGAAGTGTAGGTCCTACATCGAGGTGACATTGGGTGTAGGATTCCCAAGTTGTAGAACTTTCCTTATGGTTGGGTCGGGATTTGACCAACCTACAACTTGTGATATAACAGGACTTAGGGGCTCTGCTAGGTTAAATTTTTTTATTGCAAATTAAGCATTGTGATTTGTTAATATGAATGCACTAGTTTTACCATGTTATTGGAGCATTACCATTTTCTTTATAGGTGCATTATGCTTTCCAAAGCACTGGTAACAGGACATAGTGCATCTAATGAGATGTCCTACTATGCCAAGTAGATCAATATGTTTACTACTGCATTTATTTTAACAACACCGATGCATTTGGTTAACATGGACGTTTTGTTACGCAAAATTTTAAGAGATGTAAACTTAGAAGTGCACTTTGTTAAATGGAACACATTGGTGCTCCATTTTTCCCAGAGCACCAACATGTTCTTTAGCGGTGCATTGTCTTTTGTAATGCATCGGTAATGATGCATCATAAAATATGCACCATTATGTTTATTTTTTTTAAATTTATCATTGTTCCTGTTGGAGCCGCCTTTTTCATTTGGTTCAAATCTATTTTAAAGGTCAAATGTCGGTTCTTAAGTTATTTTTTGCTTCGTGACATTCACCTACTGAAAATCTCAATAGTCTCGACATGCGAAATAGCGGGAGATGTGATGTTTCATAAGTTACCACTTTTATCGTGAAACGAAGGTTGTTGTTCTTCGTACCTCAGAATATCGTTCTTCAGGAGTTACAAGTCACAAGATTTACAAACCCCGATGCGAAAGGTCACGAAAAGTTTCAAAATCTTACCTCAGGTGAAAGCTAAGAGTGGGACCATGTAAACCCCAATCAAATGTTGTCGGGATTTTGCGTCTTGACGTTTACTCTCTCCTAAAACATTACTGTCATAACCCCGAAAGACGAAGCCGCGAGATCCTCACATAAGTAACCCGGGTTAACGTCCAGAGTGTTTAGTCTGACCATGGTTAAAGCCTCTCGGGATTTCGTGACTCGGCATACGTTCCACCCAGAAACTATACCCTTGAAGCCCCGAGCCGCGAAGTCACGATATAAATTAAAACATGATTAATAAAACACTTAATCGGATTACGTCATCACTTAACTAAATCTAATCATCGCAATCTCAGGTTTTACAGGCTCGAAAGGTCAGAGTTAAAAGTCCCGATACGGCAAACGTTGAAATGTTGATTTAAATCCTGATTAAGGAAGCCAAGACAGCCTAATCAATGTTTAATGCAAATGATAATAATGCACAGTTTACGAGGTAATTTCAAATGTTCCTTGCGCCAACTTGTGCCACGAACCGTCGAATTTTATGGCATTAATTGGAAATAAGGCGAAACGACAAAGTAAGGATATGGTTTTTATTGCCAAAATCTCTATCTAATTATGATTGGACCGTTTTGTCTGTAAGGACATCGATATGTTAAATGGTCGAAGATATATACCTTTTGCTTCCTATTTTATTCATAAAGTTCATTTCTATCCCGCACATAGCAGTTTTTCTCAGTAAGCTAACTTCTATATGTATACGCATTTTTATCACAGAAGAGAAAAGTTACAATCCCCTATCATGGCCTGGCGAAAAGTATCCAAGGCAAGTACAGAGGTTTTAGGACAAGGTTCTGATAATATTTCGAATACTTCACCTCGAAGCGATGATTGCGTACAAACCTGGTCATACGTCTCGGAGGTGTTGCAATCACAATTGGTGAACTACTCGGACGGTTCCAGTGACAATGAGACAGACGGCATGACTACCAAATACAAGATCGTTGTCCAGGTAGAGATGCACAAAGTAGCGGCCCAACCACGTCTTCTACCTTACTATGACATGATTCGATGGGCACTAGATCATGTAGACATCCCTACCAGAACCATCATCAGTGAGCAGGGGGTCACTGTTGGGACCTTCAGACCAGAAATCTTACAGGTTATGTACAAATTACCACCCACGTAAGACTTCCTGTACAATGCAGAGTTTCTAGATGGTTTTAAAAAGAAGGAATGCGAGCAATACGCGAAAAGTATATCTGATTTGATTAAGGATTGGGTCTCACACCCAGCAAAGTTCAGGGCAGACAACAATGGAATTTATTCCATATCTTCTTTGGAACCACAGTTCAAATACGTAGCGATGATGACCTGTAGATTATACGGGAGGGAAGACACCACACATTTTTTCCTCCAATGGGTGCCCTTGATATACTCAGTAGCAGAAGGCTCTTCTTTTGACTGGGCTAAAATGTTATCAGATAGCCTGACCAGTCGGGTTACAGAATATCGGACGCAGAAAGAGAGCGGGAAAGATGCTTCATTTTTTATGTCCGCATATCTCATGGACGCGGTATGTTCCATGACACCTTTTCCCTTGATGAATTGGAGTTGGGATCCATCAGATGCTGAGCCAGTCCATGTATATCATTCTAAGCTTTGGGAGGACAAGGCTCTAGATTTCGTATACGAAATCTTCAACTGGGTGATGGTATCGATGCATGTTGCCATCTTCGGTAATCTGCCACCCAGGATATCAGATAGCATCATGAAATATTTAAGAAGAGTGGTCGATTGGTATGTGGAGAAATAATTCTCATACATCAGAGTGTTCGACGCTTTCATCCCTCCGCATGCTTTACCCTTACTTATACCCGACAGGCTGGCTTGTCGTGATATTGCCAGGCAAACTGTAATTTGCGGTATAAGTAAAGAACTGAAAGGGTATTCAAAAAAGGTATGGCCACCTTTTCCTATTCATTTAAACACCTATTCATTATTAGACTTCGGGCATGCAAAGGTCGAGGCAGAAACCCTAGAAGATATAAATTTGGTTCATATCGAATTCAAAAAACACGATCCACACATGGTCGTGAGTAATCATTTGGCCAGCTGTGGCCTTAAAATATTTGAGCATGAGAATTCCCCTCACGATGATATTTTCCGAGGCGTGAAATATTATGATGAGGTTTTGGCTCGAATACAAGCCCTATCGCTCGAAGAGAAGGTCGATGTTGTCATATTCCAAGAGCACAGGTGGAGTTTCCTTCCTCCATTATTATGGGGTGAATATCCGACGATAACAAAGGAGAAGCAAACAGAAGCCGGAGGCTCTAAATGTTCAGCGCCCAACCAAGAAGGACAACAGGATAAAGAAGAGCAAGTTGGGGGCCTGAAACCGGAAGCCGAGGCTTCCGGTCCTCCAAGCGAGTCGACTTCGGTCATTACTCCCAGGAAATATTCTAAACAGGTCGACAATCCCATCGCCTCCATTACCCCCTTACAGTCTGCAAAGGAAATCCCGGACACAGGTTAGATTTTGGGTGAAAAATTGACACCTATAGCAGTTGAAGAGCTCCCTTCGAATGAATTCTTCTTCGATAAGAAGAGGAATGTGTTTTTGAGACAGGAACTCTACCAAGAGGTAGGTATTGTCTCTAAGAAATAAAAAATTTTCAATAATGGGAAAGATATGAATAAAGTAGAGTTCGCAACGCAAATAGCAGGAACACTGGGTGCTTTCGCCATGATGAATCAATATTCAGTCGGGACCCTGAAGGATCAGCTAAAACAAAAGAATTGTTTGATCAAGACACTAGAGACTAAACTATCTATAGCAAAGGTTGCTGCTAAAGATCAGGCAAGTGCGACTTTAGAGCAAGCAAGAATAAAAGATAAAAAAGAAATCGAGCGACTTAAAGTTGATCTCGAACAGACACAGTTGAAGGTTCAGACAAGTCAAACTCAGATAAGCCAGTAGGGAGAATTAATAGACCAAATTTGAGCCAAACTAGAATTCGTCGAAAGCCAGGTCATCGATATTAGGATATTTCAATCCCAAGCAATAGAGATCAGAAAAAGGTTATCGACAGTGTAGCAGGGTTTGCTTGCAAAAGTGGAAACAATTCAAAGAAGCTTCCAACTCATTCATCAGGTGTTCGAAAACCTCTCTCTTAAAGAAAGGGATGCCAGAGAAGCTCGGGTGGCATTCCAGGAGGCTATTATAGCCACAATGAGAAGGGAAGCAAGCAGTAGTTCTAGTTTTCCCATCACAGAGCAGACCAGGGGTAATATCTTGTTGAAAGAATGGGAGAGAAATATATCTGAAGGCAAACAACAAGCTACGAAGCTGAGGAAATCTTGCGAAGAAATTTTCGGTTTGTTAAGTGAGATTTGTTTGGGTTCTGATGGTGATAGTGGCATGGAGATACTGGTTCAGATCAATACAGCTAAATATATGCTAAATATCAAGGAAAATGAAGAAAGAGAATTAGCCGAAATATCACAAATAACTCAAACAGACACAGTGCAAATAGACAAATGGATAATTAAACCAAGTATGCAGTTATGCTCTATCAATGCCAAAGATCAGCATGTGGAGGGAAAGTTGTCGCTATTGATGAAAGACTGTTATATTTTTTAGGAAAATAATCAAGCAGAGCCATCTAAGTTGATATCATAGCTGGTGGAAAAGTGCATTATTTGCATGGATCATGCAAAGAGGCAGGTTTCGGGTACCAAATGAGAACAGAGATAAATAAACGAAATGTTTCGACTCCTTGATTGTAACCGAAAACCTCTGGAACTATTGAGATTCCAATGCAAAATAATTTTGTATAAATATACATTTTGAAGAAAGAAAAAAGGCGGGACCTTTTTGATCAATTGTAATAGAGACTCTCTCTTTGGAGACTTAATACAAAGCAATCTGGAGATTCCTAATTCCGTCACTACTGTGTTATGAGTTTGTTCCTTCTGTTATTTTGTTTTCATTCTTATTTCACTTATATACATCTGATGAATGTTGTATTGCAATTTAGTAACACTTCTACTGCAGTGATTAATATTTAGCTATCTATTATTTACAGGTTTTCCTCTGTATCGGCTACTAGCAGGTACAAGACCTGTAAATTTTAGGTTGTCATATTTTATGCTTCATCAAACCATTTCTTATCTTATTTTCTTCTTTTGTTTACAGAGTGAGATTCTCTCTCGATTAGAGCCTTATTCTATAGAAAACTTAATGTTTTTCCCATAATTCATACACCATTTATTTCAAATATAACACAGTTATGGAAAAAGGCCTTTGGTTTGTATTTTTCTTTTAATATTGATTTCTAAAGTTCTCTTTTATAAAATCAAAATTGTTACAGCATAAAACTTTTTGGATTTCCTTAAATTTTTTTGTTCCTCTATGATTGTCCCTGTTGTAAGACAACCCAATATTGAACCCGGTTTGACAGATCAAACCCATATCTCTTTAAATCTCTTTGATACCATACTTAAAACGGCTAACACCTGGGTAGAACTTGAACGTTCATGGGCTGCAATTGAAAGGGATATAAACATCTAGGAACAGTTGGAAGCCAGGCATCGACAGCCTAGAAACTATCCCTAGCTTCCTTTCCCGAAGGTATACCCTCCTGTTTTTTACATCTTACGAACTTTCAGATGCCTAGACACTGTACTTTTTTGAATCCTTAAGTACAGACTCTGAAACAACATCTTTTTGGCGTCGTTGTCGGGGACGAAGTTATGAAACCTTTTCCCTGGGAAGAATGACATATTTTCAAGTTTCACCCTTTGATAGTGAACAAAGAGTGAGCACTTTCTAAAGGCTTTTCTTACCTTTCACTTGGCGACTCTACGTATAAGTAAGCTAGCATCCAGTCGAAGGAATACTAGAAAAAACCCAGAGAACAAGCAGACCACGCCTATTTCAGATCCCGAAAAAAATACTAAAAGCTAGAGGTTCTCTTAAGCCGACTACTATAGTCTATCATATTAAACACCCACAGCCCAAGACCAAAAGTGCTTGCGAACCTTCAAATTTGCATAGTACACCCCCAAAAACTACTAATTCATTTTTATTCAACTTTGTGGTTAAAAGTGAAATCCTTCCGAAAACCTCTGTCGGATACAAAGGTAAAAACCTGGCAGTAAATTTATCAGCAGTTGATATCCCGCTGACTCTCCTTTCAGACTTCTCGACCTCACCAAGTCACAAAGAGTATACTATATACTCAAATCCCACACCTGCGAGATCCCCTGACTATGTCTCCTACAAATCCGAAGAGCCAAGTCCTCACATCTCTGTTCACTCGTCTTCGCTTCTCTCATCTCTTGAAGAAGCTAAGAATCTGTTTTTAGTCTTCTAGAACTCGCTATATAACACACCCTATCCCCACCAGGTAATACCAATGGCGGCCGCTGGAGGAGGAGCAGGGGGCCAAGCACCTCCCCCACCCCCCATATTTTTCACTAAAGTGGCTGTGAGATATGCACCTTTAGTTCTACCCACGCCTCTTCATAACCTTCCTGAAAATTATATAAAAAATTTACCAAAATTTACAGGGGAGGGAGACTTAACTATGGCCGAACGTATAAATTTCTTTGATCAGTTCGTCGATATTATAGGTCTGGAACATGAAGACATTTTTTCGAGATTATTTGTTCAAACTTTTGAAGGACAAGTACGAACTTGGTTTCGAAGCCTTCCCACATGGTCTATCCTATCTTACGATGCCTTAGAAGATGCCTTTCTTAGAAAATGGGGTGAGAGAAAAGACCATTTATATTATCTAACTGAGTTTGGATCTTTAAAGAAAAGAAATTCAGAAATAGTGATGGAATTTATCCAAATATTTAATAAACTGTATAATAAGATCCCAGCCGAAGTCAAACCCTCCCAACCTGCAGCCAAAGTAACCTTCACAGGAGCTTTCGAAAGGTAGGGGGATACCTTAACCCGAATGTAGGATGATGTTGTGGAAATCGAGTCTAACATGATGGCCTATGGTAAGTTGAAAGATAAGATAGAAACAGGGAACAGAGAAACCAAACGTTTTAGGGAACAAGCAGGACCCTCGGGATCTAATAGATCTACAGACGACAAAATGGATGATATGGCTAGGATAATCAAGGAATTGTCCAATAAAATTTCTAAGATGGAATTAGATCAATAAAAACCGATCCTTTCATTAAAACAGAATTCAGGAGAAACCCCAAAATTCAAAATCCACAAAGACAGACTGAAAATGAAGATCAAAAAATTCAAACCCCTCTAAAAAATGAAAATTTTATAGGAGGAAATGTTCTAGAAGACTTCGATGGTATGGAAGAAGATGTGACAAACCTGGGTGACGACTGCACTCAACCTTATATAACTAAAGAAGATTATGAGAAGTCTTTAGGCTCACAGCAACCCCCAAATGCAGAGGATGACATAAACAACACAGACCTCTTAGACCATAAAGAATTAATTGATTCAATAATGGATGAAGTCCAACCTAGGTATAACCTGAGGTCTAAAAACAAGTTTGCATTGATTTCTCAACCCAGGAAAATTCTCCCTAGAGGTGAGGTATATGTGCCCACCCCAAAGGAGACCTAAACACCTAAAGGGGATGACTCATTGGATCCAAAGATGAAGGAGGTTGAGACCCAAACAAAGGAGATCAAGATGGCCGATACACAAACACCGGTAATTAAGATCACGAGTAATAAATCAGCTCAGACAAATAAGTTGGAGAAGAGAGAGTCTGAGATTTAAACCAGAGAAACGGACAAAGGTGGTGGTGGTTTTAGTTTTGAAAATGAGATAAATAGAATCAAAATACCTATCCCTCTGGTTGAATTAGCAAAGAATCCTGCATATCGTAAACAAATAACCAAAGTGATAGTTTGTTCAAACCAAGAAAGCCAATCCGACGTGATAAATTTGGAAGATGACAAGCCTAATATCACATTCGGTCCACATTTCGAGGGTGCCAGAGACACCGTTGCCCCTTTCTATATCATCCTAAATGTGCATGATCGACTGCTGCATAACTGCATGCTAGATTCTAGAGCTTCAAATAATGTGATGCCCAAAGCTATTATGGATAGACTAGGCCTTGATATCACCCAAACTTACAGATATCTCTACTCTTTTGATTCGAGAAGAGTCAAGTGCTTAGGTATGATAAAAGATTTAGTAGACACCCTTGCACAAGTCACAGTCAAAATTATTTTGATGGATGTAGTTATTGTTGATATCCCCCCAAAATATGGATTACTGTTATCAAGGTCGTGGGGAGCCAAACTTGGGGGATCCCTTCAACTGGACATGACTTATGCCACAATTCCTGTATTTGGTGGGAAACTTACTAGGTTATATAGGGAAACAAGTTTAGCCTATACCGTGAGCGATCCTCAGAATCCTAACAATTTTCCTATTTACATTGTTGATCAAGATCTAGGAAATTGTATTTTGTCTTTTGATGATGGTATAGATAGTTGCACCGAAGAAAACTGCATAGACGAGAAAGATTCAGAAAATATACATAGTACAGGGATTTGGAAAATGTTTTTTGATGGTGCTCTTTCGTGTGAAGGAGCCGGTGCAGGAGTAATTTTTGTGGCACCTGAAAATAGGTTTGTCGTCCCTTTTTCTTACAAGCTTCAATGGGATATAGACTACACTAACAATGTATGTGAATATGAAGCTTTAGTTTTAGGTTTGGAAGCTGCCAAGAAACTGAACATAAAGAACCTGGAAGTATATGGAGACATTGAGTTGATAGTCAAATAGATAAATCGACAATACCAGGCCAAACACCCAAGATTGAGAGCGTATAGAAATTGTGCCTGGGATCTAATGAAAAATTTCTTCTCGTCTGTAAATATTCACTTCATACCACGCACCGAAAATTTGCAGGCCGATTCGTTAGCCAAGGTAGCCTCGACTTTCGCTCCCCCCATGACTTTTAAATTAAAATACCATATAGAGGTGAGGCACAGACCATCCATCCCGAACAACATACAACACTGGCAGGTTTTTGAGGATGACGGACATATCAGAAAGTTCCTCAAAGAAGTGGGTGAATTTTTTGAAACCCACATCGATCAAGAGAATCAAAATGATCACATGTGGATCATGCAAGAAGGAGAAGACCCTCAGGAGTTCCGAGAAAAAATTGCCAACCATCGCATGTTAGTTTTAAAAAATAATCAGATTCCAAAGGGACTAATCCCCTTGGAGAGACTTTTCGATCAAAATGACATGCCTTTGAAATCTAGTCTTCAACCCCAACCAGAAGAGGTTGAAGATTGTGATGTAGGGACAAAAGAAGAACCAAGGATGGTGAAAATATCAAAGTATCTTCCTCCTAAGGTGAAAAATAAGTATAAAGATTTTCTTGCACGATATAAAGATGTTTCTGCTTGGTCTTACAAAGAGCTTAGGACTTACGACACTACCATGATCGAACACAAGATACCTCTGAAGCCTGGTATCAAACCCTTTAGGCAAATTCTTAGACAAATCAACCCTATCTTATTACCCGTAGTCGAAAGAGAAGTCAAGAAGCTTTTAGATGCAAAAATAATAGTACGACTGAGATACTCCGATTGGGTGGCGAACCTGGTTCTGGTTAGAAAAAAGAGTGGAGAGATTAGACTGTGTATTGATTTCAGAAATTTAAATAAATCTTCTCTAAAAGATAACTATCCTTTACCTAAAATGGATCACGTCTTAGAAAAGGTAGTCGGATTAAATAGGATGTCTATGATCGACAGTTTCTATGGGTATAATCAAATTGCAGTAAACGAACAAGATAAAGAAAAAACAACTTTCACTACACCCTGGGGTACATTCATGTATGATAAAATGCCTTTTGGTCTAATGAATGTAGGTGCCACTTTCCAGCGTGCTATGGATATCGCCTTCATCAGCGAAAGAGACAATTTTGTAGTTATCTACCTCGACGATCTAACTGTTTTTCTAAGTCTAACGAAGACCATTTAATACATCTCAAACAGACTTTCGAAAAATTCCACAGGTTCAGTATGTCTTTAAACCCTAAAAAGTCTCACTTTGCCATGTGGAAAGGTAAAATCCTGGGCCATATTGTGTCCCGAGATGGAATTGAAATTGATCCCAGTAGGGTTCAATCTATAGAAACAATAAATATTCCTAGAAATGTAAAGGAAATCCAGTCATTCTTAGGAAATATAAACTTTTTGAGAAGGTTTATTCCAAACTTCGCTGAAATTGTGAAATTAATCACAGGTATGTTAAAGAAAAATAGCGAGGTAAAATGGACAACAGAGACCAAAGAATCATTTGCATGTATCAAGAGGGTTATAAGAGAGGCACTTGTACTGGCAAGCCTTGACTATCTAAAGGATTTTCTCATTTTCTCATTCGCTTCCAAGCACACTATTGCCGCAGTGCTCCTCCAGAAAAATGAGGAGGGTTTCAAACAACCGATAGCCTTTTTCAGCAAAAGTCTCAGAGATGTGGAACTAAAATATGATATAGTGGAAAAACAAGCATATGCTATGGTAAAGGCATTAAAGGATTTTAGGACTTACGTACCTACTAGCTCTGTAAAAGATATTCTAGTGCAGCCTGACAGTGATGGCAGAAGGGGACGGTGGCTCGCAAAAATTCAAGAAATGATTTGGAAATAAGTCGACGAAGCTGATAAAGGGTCAAGGTTTGGCTAAACTCTTAGCTAAATCCAATTACAGATCCCTCGACATAAATAGCATACAGGTATGTGGAGAAGAGGAAGATACTAATGAGTTCTACGAGCAAACAAGTGAAGTTAGGATCGAAGAGAAGTTTACATCCTCTGACTGGTACAAAAACATAGTATCCTACCTACTGACTTTGAACTGCCCAAGTGATTTATCTCCATCCAAAGCCAGAACGCTAAAACTACATGCGGTCAAATATTGTATATCTGAGGGTAAGTTGTTTTGAAAGGACCCACTTGGTTTCTTGTTGGTCTGTTTGGTTGAATCTGAAACAGAGAAGGTCATAAGCGAATTCCATGAAGGAGTGTGTGGGGGACATCACGCTTAGAGAGAGACAACTTATAAAATCCCGAGGGCAGGTTATTATTGGCCTAAAATTTTCTCGGATGTAAATGCCAAAGTCAAGGCTTGCGACCCTTGCCAACTATTCGCAGGAAAACATAAACTCCCAGCACTACCTTTAATTCCAGTCAAAACAAAGGCTCATTTTCAGCAGTGGGGACTGGATTTTATAGGAAAAATTAACCCCCATTCCAGTGCTCAACACAAATGGATCCTAACCGCCACAGATTACTTTACTAAATGGGTAGAGGCTATTCCTACCAGGAGGGCTATAGATTCGGTGGTAATATATTTCCTAGAAGAAAATATTTTATCTAGATTCGGCTGCCCCCGAAAGATAGTAACAGATAATGCTCGGGCTTTTAAATCTATGGCTATGATCAGTTTTTTCCAAAAGTACAATATTGTACTCGACCATTCTACGACATATTATCCCTAAGAGAATGGACTGGTCGAATCTTCAAACAATATTCTGATCAACATAATTAAGAAAGTGTTGAACGAGAACAAGAGATCCTGGCATATACATCTAAAATACACACTATGGGAAAATCGGATTGGCACAAAACAATCCATTGGTATTTCTCCTTTCGAGATGGTATATGGGATTGGCGTGGTATTACCTATAAACTTAGAGCTTCCCGTGATGAAACTATGGAAAGATGAGAAAGAAGAACCAAACCACGTCACAAGGAGAATAAATCAGTTGATCGAATTACAACAGAACAGGGTCGAGGTGGACGAAAGATTGCAAAAATATCAAGACGACATGAAAACGTTATTTGACCGTAAGACAAAAGACAAAGAGTTTCTTCCAGGAGATTTTGTCTTAATATGGGATGTTAGGAAGGAAGATTCAGCGAAATACGGTAAATTCGGTCATGTTTTGTATGGATCATTTAGAGTCGCAACTTCTGAAGGAAAAAATTCATTTTTATTAGAAAATCTGGATGGTAAAATATTCAACACCCCTGTCAACGGGCATTATCTAAAACACTACATGACATAATTAGTTCTTCGAGGTTTTCCATTGTATATACCGGTTTGTATTTGCTTTCTATTTCATGATTCCCTTAAGGTAAGTTTTCAATTTTTATTTTTTAGGTCAATGTAAGTAGAGATACATGGTTTTCAAATACTTTTAATTTCTTTTAAAAAAGGACACTCTTTGTGTTTACAGGATTTTGGTTTGCAAACTAAACAGACGAATGGAGAAAACAGAAGGTCATGTATCGGAGATTTACATTCGTCGAAAACAGGTGACAGAAAAGGTTTTCGGTTATTTTAAAAATGGTAAGGTAAAGGCACGAACTCCTAAAAATTGTGTTCCTTAAGAAAGCAAAGATCTCCAAAAAACATCATAAATGTCCCATAAATCTAATGTTCTCACTTAATTGATTATTAAAAAGTACAGTTACTCGCCCTGGGTCCTAATAATTTTAAACACAGATAGGTGGTAGTTAAAACAAATAGAAAGTGAATCATCTTTGGGTAAGGGTTTTCAAAAAAGCGGTTTTAATTTTCAACCCCTGCCCCTCAACATACAAGCATCTGTCTGTCACCTTTCTTTCGGTCCTCAGATTTGTCTTCTTAAAAATGCCAAATGTCTTTTCGGATTTATATACGTAGGGAGAAGAGATTATGTTTAAACTTTGAAAGTTGTAAGCATGTTTTGGAAAGAAGTTTGGTCTTCACATCTCCTCGGTCTCCTACTAAACAAGTTATGCGTAGGTAGATCCTGACTTTTCTAGGTTTTTCAACAGTTTTGAAGGGCTAAGGCTTACTCAAAGGAAAACCCCCAGAAAAATGTTTCCTGTTTTTCTCCCTGCGGACCCAAGGTGTTGTGAAAGTCAAAGGAAGGTTGGCACTGAGTAATCAAAGTAAGTTGACAGACCTACATTGCAAAATATTACGCAGATATCACCCCTTATACAATCTGATTGCCCCCACTTTGTATTCTAAAAATAAAATTATAAGACAGATGATGAAAGGAAAGTCATATCTAATTGAACATCTAGTCTGAAGAGACGATGAAAGGAAATTCAGAAATGATTGCCCTCATCTTAGCATTTAAATGCATAAATACATTTCGAAGTGGTGAAAGGAAATTCAGCCAAAAGGGGCAGATAACTTCACCGGGGTACTGAACAGGCCCGCTGGCAGTGAAGCAATATCTGAGATATCTGTAAGGTTGTCATACATGAATATCACTTGACTCTGGGAATCAACTTTCTCGAGACCGGATCCACATCCTAAGTCCAAACGGGACTCCCCGATTAAAAAATGCCATAAATTTCATTGGATGTAAGCCAAAAAAACTGCAAAGATCTGTTGGATTTCCTAGAACTGTTTTGATTTGTCCTAATGCAGACCTAAACTCAGTAAAGAGAAAGAGAAAGTTGTGAAAGGGACTGTAGCTGAGTGAGAAGTATATTTGAGTATTGAAAATCCTTACAGCAGTAAAAGACAAAAATATTTTCTTCCCTTAGTTTATATTTTCCCTAAAGCAAGTTTCACAGAAGTGAAACCAGTGACTCGATTTACCCAATACATGCACGTGGTCTACTGTTCTTCCCGCCTCACAGGGAAACAAGATCCCTAGTTGGAGCCTATGTTGGAGACGCCTTTTTCATTTGGTTCAAATCTATTTTAAAGGTCAAATGTCGGTTCTTAAGTTCTTTTTTGCTTCGTGACATTCACCTACTAAAAATCTCAGTAGTCTCGACATGTGAAATAGCGGGAGATGTGATGTTTCATAAGTTACCACTTTTATCATGAAACGAAGGTTGTTTCTCTTCGTACCTCGGAATATCGCTTTTCGGGAGTTACAAGTCACAAGATTTACAAACCCCGATGTGCAAGGTCATGAAAAGTTTCAAAAGATTACCTCAGGTGAAAGCTAAGAGTGGGACCATGTAAACCCCAGTCAAATGTTTTTGGGATTTCGCATCTCGACGTTTATTCTCTCCTAAAAAATTATTGTCATAACCCCGAAAGAAGAATCCGCGAGATCCTCACATAAGTAACCCGGGTTAACGTCCAGAGTGTTTAGTCTGACCATGGTTAAAGCCTCTCAGGATTTCGTGACTCGGCATACGTTCTTCCCGGAAGCTATACCCTCGAAGCCCCGAGCCGCGAAGTCACAATATAAATTAAAACATGGTAAATAAAACACTTAATCTGATTATGTCATCACTTAACTAAATCTAATCATCGCAATCTCGGGTTTTAGAGGCTCGAAAGGTCAGAGTTAAAAGTCTCGATACGGTGAACGTCGAAATGTTGATTTAAATCCCGATTCAGGAAGCCAAGCCAGCCTAAGCAATGTTTAATGCAAATGATAATAATGCACAGTTTACAAGGTAATTTCAAATGTTCCTTGCACCATCTTGTGCCACGAACCGTCGAATTTTATGGCATTAATTGGAAATAAGGCGAAACGACAAAGTAAGGATATGGTTTTTATTGCCAAAATCTCTATCTAATTATGATTGGATCGTTATGTCCGTAAGGACATCGATATGTTAAATGGTCGAAGATATAGATCTATTGCTTCCTATTTTATTCATAAAGTTCATTTCTATCCCGAACAGAGAAGTTTTTCTCAGTAATCTAACTTCTATATGTATACGCATTTTTATCGCAAAAGAGAAAAGTTACAATCCCCTGTCATGGCCCCGCGAAAAGTATCCAAGGCAAGCGCAGAGGTTTCAGGACAAGGTTCTGATAATATTTTGGATACTTCACCTCGAAGCGTTGATTACGTACGAACCTGGTCATACGTCTCGGAGGTGTTGCAATCACAGTCGGTGAACTACTCAGACGATTCCAGTGAAAATGAGACAGATGACATGACTACCAAATACAAGATCATCGTCCAGGCAGAGATGCACAAAGTAGCGGCCCGACCACGTCCTCTACCTTACTATGACATGCTCCGATGGGCACTAGATCATGTAGACATCCCTACCAGAACCATCATCAGCGAGCAGGGGGTCATTGTTGGGACCTTCAGACCAGAAAGCTTACAGGTTATGTACAAATTACCACCCACATCAGACTTCTCGTACAATGCAGAGTTTCTAGATGGTTTTAAAAAGAAGGAATGTGAGTAATACGTGAAAATTTTATCTGATTTGAATAAGGATTGGGTCTCACACCCAACAAAGTTCAGGGCAAAGAGAAATGGAATTTATTCCATATCTTCTTTGGAACCACAGTTCAAATACGTAGCGATGATGACCTATAGATTATACGGGAGGGAAGACACCACACATTTTTTCCTCTAATGGGTACCCTTGATATACTCAGTAGTAGAAGGATCTTCTTTCGACTGGGCTAAAATGTTATCAGATAGCCTGACCAGTCGGGTTACAGAATATCAGACGCAGAAAGAGAGCGGGAAAGCTGCTTCATTTTTTATGTCCGCATATCTCATGGACGCGGTATGTTCCATGACACCTTTTCCCTTGATGAATTGGAGCTGGGCTCCATCAGATGCTGAGCCAGTCCATGTATATCATTCTAAGCTTTGGCAGGACAAGGATCTGGATTTTGTATATGAAATATTCAACTGGGTGATGGTACCGATGCATGTTGCCATCTTTGGTAATCCACCACCCAGGATATCGGATAACATCACAACAAATTTATGCAGAGTGGTTGATTGGTATGTGGAGAAATAATTCTCATACATCAGGGTGTTCGGCGCTTCCGTCCCTCCTCATGCTTTACCCTTACTTATACCTGACAGGCTGGATTTTTGTGAGATCACCAGGCAAGCTGTAATTGGCGGTATAAGTAAAGAACTAAAAGGGTATTCAAAAAAGGTATGGCCACCTTTTCCTATTCATTTAAACACCTATTCATTATTAGACTTCGGGCATGCAAAGGCCGAGGCAACAACCCTAGAAGATAAAAATTTGGTTCATATCGAATTCAAGAAACATGATCCACACAGGGTCGTGAGTAATCATTTGGCCA
>ML803964.1:276997-315202 GCA_009831015.1 Picea engelmannii | reverse complement strand
CTGTAATTGAGTTTGAACTGTTCTTTTGGATGATGTGCTGATGTGCAAGGTTTATTTTTCCCAGATAAAGGAATTGGTTTTTGACACTATTTTAACCAAAAATACATGGAAATAAAAAGAAAACATTGTAGCAGTGTGGAAAATTCTAATTACCGGATTACATTGAAAACACATCTCGTCTTTCTCACCGTTAAGAATAAATCGAACAATTAGAAACTGATTTACGGCTTACATATAAATACAGTTGTAAATTGTCACTTAATGATTAATGAATTCGGAAAGTTAAAATCGCAATTTTTTTATCACATATCCATGGGACATCTAAGATCTATAAGATTATGTAAAAGATTATGGATGAAAATCATTCACAATTTTTATTTCATGTAGTTATCAACAATGTACTTATTTTTTAATCTAATGTCTTCATTTCTGTTGTAGTTTTATTTAACGTTTTAAATATTTTTAATATAGAAATTAACAATGTAGTTAATTTTTAATCTTATGTGCTCATTTATAATGTAGTTTTATTTAATATTGTTAATATTTTTAATATAGAATTCTTATTTTTAAATAAACTAAACATTTTATTATTAAATTATATATATATAATAATTAATTATATATTAAATATTTTTAATTTTTATATTTTCATTTTACCAAATAATTATATAGTATCACTTTTCATTGTTTCATTGATAAGCTTAAAATAATAATAAATATTAATACTTTCAAAACAAATATCATATATTTTCTTTATATTTCTGTTAAGTTAACTACTAACTTGCCCAATGTAACGACCTCCTTAGAGAAACCCCCGAGATGCTAAGTCTTATACTCTCTTTAGGACGTGTGACATTACGACAGTTCTTGCTTGACAACTTGACATACTTAGAATTTTTTTTAATGATCTAACACTTAGTCGTTGAAACATACAACCATGAAACATGTGAAACAAATATAACAATTGTGAAATATATAACAGATGCATAAGTGTAGTGTGGGTGGCACCGACATTTCCTAACACCCCAATGTTACGACCTCCTTAGATACACCCCCGAGATGCTAAGTCTTATTCTCTCTTTAGGGTGTGTAACATCACGATGGTTCTTGCTTGACAACTTGACATACTTAGAAATGTTTTTAATGATCTAACACTTAGTCGTTGAAACATACAACCATGAAACATGTGAAACAAATATAACAATTGTGAAATATATAATAGATGCATAAGTGTAGTGTGGGTGGCACCGACATTTCCTAACACCCAGCGTGTCTTGTTAAAGTTGTTATTACAAAACAGAGTTACACTATCAACACTATTAGTTTGGTTTTCAACATGGGTAGAGTGACACGACTCACCTCACTTCACCAAATCAAAACACTCATACACAGATCTGCCACAATTGACTTCCTTGTCACAACAATATTTGCAAACTATGTGGTTCATCCCAAAAGTTCTCCCTCTGGAGACTATCTATCTCTTCTCTGTTTCAAGAGTCACCAAGCTAGCACAAATCCTTGGTCTACCTCATGTCACGCCCTCCACAGACCTGTGTCAATATTTCACCAAATTCTTCCTTGGCCACTTTCCTTTCTTCATATGACTCCATTTCTTGTTCTCCTTCCTTCACATGCTTGTCAAAAAGTTTCCCTTAGCTCATGCATGTTGTGTTCTTCTCTGAGCCCAGTCGTCTCTACCATGAACCATTGCACCCCTTTGGGTGGTCCGATCCCTTCACAGATCGATGCATCGACCTTGACTGATGTTCCCTTTCACCCAATCACGTTCGTCGAACTTTTGCACCCATGAAACATCGCTCCATTTTGCATGCACCCTTTGGATCGATTGACGCTCACTCAAGCCACTAATAGATCGATCAAGTTCTTTAAATTAGGTCAATCCACGGTTATAAAATGTACTATTTTACCATCTCTCTTTCTAAAATGTGTTAGCGAGCATCATGGATTCACCCATAAGAGAAGAGAAATACCTCACCAAGGTTAAATACAAATTTATTTTGAAATTAAAAACATGTCCATGATGGGGAACTAAAGGAACACATTGATGTTGAATAATGCTCGGTGGGTGTAAAGAAGTACTCCAAACTATGTGACTATTTAAGGAACATGAAGGTGAGGATATTCACATACAACCTTATTTGGAGGGTCTCCTTATGATTAAAGAATATTAGGTAAATGAAGGACATCCAAAAGAAGATTTTGACTATGAGAAATTAACAAAAATAATTATGAACATAGATTTACGAGAAATTGATAAACGATTGCCATGTACTTAAATAAGATCATATTTCTATTCAAGAGTACATAAAGAAATTCTCAAAACTTACAAAATATATATATCTTACTTAAAAGATAAAAATATCAAAGTGAATTAATTCCTTAGTGGATTGCAACCATGTTATGAAAATCCTATTAAAATCAATGAACGAGAAACTTTATAAGAAGCAATACAAAATGGCTAATATTGCAAAGATTAAAAAAATATTTGGTTATATTGTCTCGAAAAAAGAGAAGTATAATAGAGAAAATAAAAATGATTCTTAGAATAAAAGTTATAAGGATTTACATCCAAACAGAAGAAAGGAGTGTCCAACATTCTCCCTTATCTCATGCCTTTTATGTTCTTATTTGAACTCAACCGTCTCCACCATGATCCATTGTACCCGTTCAAGTGGTAGCGTCCCTTCACAGATTGACAGATGCATCTGGAATGGTGCACCCTTTAACCTAGTCGCCTCCATCAAACTTATGCACTAATGAACCATTGCTCTCTTTCCAACTGGAGTACCCCATCAACTCGACGTGCTCCTCATTTTGAGGTTTCCTTCTATGTTTCCTTAAATCATCGAAATTGACTCATCGTGGGTATGTTGATGGGGTCAATCAACCTCTCCAACATTCCCATGTTGCCAAGGGAAGGTGGGTCCATTCCTTGGGCATGTTCCCAAGTTGCCTTGTCCTTACCCACTGCTCCTTGTTTGTGCAGGCCTCACAGATTCTGTTTTTTCTCTACACCTGCCTCCAACATACCTTCATTTCCAGACTTAACCAAAAAATGGGAAAGAGAGGTTCTCCCATATCTACCTAATGAATCTACCTCAAGGAAACACAAGTCCTCCCAAGTTGAGTGACATGGCTCCTTGATGGAGCTCCTCCTTTTTTTTCCCTTAGAGTCGCATAGCTCTTTTGTTCTGCTTGTCTTGCCAAAACTTTCCTTCCTTGGTTGTGTGCCCTTGTTATCTTATAGGCTCTTCAAAGGTCTCCATCACAAACCATCATGTCCGTTTTGTATGCCACGCCCCTTTGTGAACCCATGTGTCCAAACAAATTGTCACACCCTTTCATAGAACCGATCGCCCAAACAAATCGTTGTGCCCCTTCGTGAACCCGATCACCCAAATAAACCCATGCGCTTGTAAAATGTCATTCCCCTTGGGACTGACTCACTGTTACACATCAAAATGCCACTTTTTTGGTTCGCACCCTAAGTGTTGAAAGTGTTCCAAAGTGATTTATGCACCTCGGTAAGTGTCGCATGCACTATCACAAGTGTTGTATGCACCCAAGTGTGACATTAAATTTTTGAGTTGTCACCATCCCTTGAAACCATTAAAACAAATTTTCACGACACTAATTCATATGGGAGGAAGAAACCCATAATTTATAGGTCAAAAAACATCTTTTCCTGGGAAAATTTGACCTTTTTGGGGGAATTTATGAAGGGTGGCACCCCCTTGATCATGTGTAGGGATCGTCCATGCTCCCCTTCCCATGTATATGGAGTGCCACTTTTGGCAGATGGCACCCTGTCTCTCACTCTAGGGGATCACCATTCTTGTTGGAGGAGAAAGGGGGATCCGCCACATTAATCTATGGGCCAACTCTCTCAATATGGGGTTGGTTATGTTTGATCCCCATACTTTGGATTCAATTTAGGATCTGATCCAAACCTCAAGGATCCATATCCTAAACTATATCCTTCATTTTCTCATGGTAGTTGTGCCTCTCAATCCTATATATTCAGGTCTTTCGAAGGTGAAGGGGAGGAGATTAGAGGTATCAAACTTTAGATCCTAGGGGATGTAGTTAGTCAGAGTATCATCATTTTGATCTTGGTAGATTCATGCAAGGGATGGATGAGGAGAGATTGGAGATTCTACAACTTCATCAATCATGGTCTATAAGTATTCTCTTTGGGTTGTCATTTGAATATACTTGGCCTATTTCCTTTAAGGTTGTGTATTCTTGCACGTTCCTTTCTACTATTCCTTCAATATTGTTAGATGAATTGGTTTTACCTAATATTGTAGAGTACGAGATACTCATTTCTCTTTGCATCCCTTTGTAGGTATCAAGTTTCACCAAAGAGTTTGAAGATTAAGGTCACAGATTGGAAGCAAGGAGGAAAACATTTGAAACAAGGTACATCATGTGCTTTATCCCTCTCTATTTTTGATTGGTTGAACTAAGTGAAAAGGGATGCTAGTGTTCACTTGTAGTTTTTTTGTCTTTTCCCACTATTTTCAGAATCAGGGTTCGGCTCTTTGTCTTTGATCTCGGCCACCAATCACTGTTTTGAGCGACATTCATTAGTGTTGTGTCAGGGGATTTTGTGGAAATCGCACCATTTTTCGGTGTCCTTCTTTCTCTTCTCGTGACCCTTCTTTTCTTGTGGCTTGGACTAGTTTTTGGGAGACTGTTTGTTAGGGTTGTCTTTATCATACTTTTTTTGTTGCGGATCTACAGACCCGAACTCCCATTTGTTCTGGTGCTTAAATTTCTAATCGATTTTAACAACATATCGATAAGCAACACCGAGTGATGAGATGTCCAGAAAATCCATTTAAGTTTGGATGTATCTGTGTAGATCCCCACGATATTTCAGAACCAAATGTTGTTCAGAGTCCTTAATACCCAGCTTGGTGCGCAAGGTATGGAAGGTATTGGTGAACTCCAAAACTTCTTGGCCCCTCTCTTGTCGCAGTGTGGTCCATCTCATGTACTGGTCCTCATAGTTTCCAACAGGGTAATATTGTTCCTTTACCGCATGCACAAAAAAATCCCAAGTGGGATCAGCCCCATATATTCTAGACTCCTCTGTGGAACTCTGCTCCCAGTAAGTTTCCCACCAATGTTTTACATGGGGGAGAGCCCTAAGGAGTACGAAGGTGATCTTTTCCTTGTTGGAAAAATTATGAATAGAGAAATAACCTTCTAGCAGATTTATAACCATTTATGTAGGGTATTTGCATCTATTTGACCTTCAAATACGGGAATATCAAAATTAACCTATACCTTGAAAGGCGAGGTGCCTCCAAAGTGGCTTCTTGATGTCGATGCACCTGATGCTATCAGGAGGCATTGAAGGACGTGGAAAAAATTCTCCATCATTTCGTCCCTCTGTCACATGAGAACTTGCTCAAGCAACAGACTGATAGGATCATCTGCTCCGTCGTTTTTATTTTCTCCCACCATTGATGGTTTCTTGGGTGTGTGAGAGCGATTGTCCTCAAGAGAGACAAGATCGAGACCCAACTTGCTATACGCAGACCTCATCGGGGACATGCACTGGAAATGATCAAGAGCATCCTGCTGTGATACCACTGATCCGGATTATTTTTGGCACAAAATGAGAGTGGAGATATAACACAAAAATATTTAGAGATATTGCAAGAGAGACAATAATATAACAGAGATATAGAAGAAATATAACAAGAGTCAAAGATATACAGTAATACACAATTTCTATTAATAAAATAAATGTACAGAGACTGTAAAAGTACAGAGTGAAAGACTCGCTAGAATGGTGATAGCTTATCTCTGAGAAGAGATGTGATAGCTACCTTCATTCACAAGAAGATGATTATTACATTGAGGCTCTAAGGGCCTTTTTAAAATAAGAAAAATCCAAAACCATAACCCGAGAAGATGAAAATCCAAAAGGTTTGTGGGCCCCAATGGGGGTAGTTGATACATCAACTTCCCAGGGACGTAACTTTTGCATACGATCTCTGTTTGGGGCGATCGATAGCTCATTGGAAAGATCTATCTGAGAAATACAAATTTTAGGTGAGAAACATGATCTACGATCCATGTTCCTCCCCTTTTTCTCAAAAAACATGGTTTAGGGCCTCAAAATAGCCCCGAAAGTTAAAAACTGCTAAAAATAGTAAATTACCAAAATTGCCAAAAACATGTTTTTTGCCAGTTGGAGAAGGTGGGTGGCCAGCGATATCCACCTGGATCAAAATCTCTCAGCACATTACAACCACTTCCTATTCTACCTACTATTTGGTGGGATATCTCTATGGATTTTACTATGATATTACCTAAATCAGGAAATAAATTAGTCATCATGGAGGTAGTTGATCATCTTTCCAAGTATCCTCATTTTTGTTCTCTTAAACACCCATTTAGAACATCCACTCTAGCTCAAATTTTCATGGATTAGGTCTTCAAGCTTCATGGCATGCTGCATTCTATTGTTTCTGATCACGACACAACTTTCACCTGGAATATTTGGCAATAATTGTTCAAGCTACAAGGCACCCAATTGCATCTCATCACAAATTATCATCCCTAGACAGATGGTCAAACTGAAGTTGTCAACAAGTGTTTGGAAACATATTTGAGGTGCTTTCAATCGGAAAATAAAAATCAGTGGGCTCAATGGTTATCCCTAGATGAATGGTGGTACAACACTTCAAACCATACAACTACCCACATCACTCCTTTTGAAGCGGTATATGGACAAAATCCACCTTCAGTTCTCTCATATTTACCAAGTGTCTCGAAGGTATAGGCGGTTGAGCAAATGCTTATAGTTTGAGAGGCTATTCTCTGTACCCTCAAAGAGAATTTGGTCATGGCCAAGAATCACATGAATTAATAAACAAATCAAGGTCACTTTGAACATCAATTTTATCGGGTGTTTCTTCGACTACAACCTTACAAGAAAAATTCCCGCAAGGACAAACATTGTCAAAAGCTGGTGCCAAAATTTTATGGTCCTTATACCATTATCAATCATGTGGGATAGGTGGCCTATCAATTATCTTTCCCCATTCATTCTAAGATTCATCCTGTTTTTCATGTTTCATACTTAAAGAAGGTGATTGGAACTAAGTTTCAAACTCAAACCAACCTTCCCGAGTTGGACGAAGAAGGCTCCATTTGGCTACAACCACAAGAAGTTTTGGAACAGTGGGAGCATCGCCTGTGGAAACAAACCATCAGGGAATTGTTATTCTAGTGGAAAGATACAACCCCAATAGATGCCACTTGGGAACCAACTACCATTCTTCAACAATTTCCACATCTCAAGCCTTGAGGAGAAGGCTATTTTTAAGGGGGTGGACATGTTAGGGACCTAACCCCTCATGTTGGTAGAATAATATATTCTGATGTAATAAAGGTCAATATTAATAAGGCCTAGCAATAAGGAAGAATAATTTGAATGTAAGAAGACCTAATAGAAGCTTCCACTTCTAGAAGGATATTCCTCTAGATGGTTCTTTTGATAGACATATTTAGTATAAATACGAGTCGAGGATATGAGAAATGTTTCTTTGGATATTACCGTAATATATCTCTGCTCGACTGGAGGTTACTCCCTCCAAGAGGCAAGTGAACATTTCTCTCAGTAATCGAAGCGCTCTTTCTGGTGTTATTTTATTATCATTTCGATATTATTGTGGTGTTGTTCTAGTTTTATTGTTCGTCTTCCATTTCTATCATTTTATTTTCTTTCTGCATACTTTTTATATTTGGAATATTACGTTAATGTTTACATAATGTGATTAGTATTAAAAATAGTAAGAATTGCTCAATATTGATTCACTCCAGCCCTCTTATTATGGGTGAATATTCGAAGAAGAAATACAATAGAGAAAAGAAAAATGTTTCTTAAAATAAACATGATAAGAATTTACTTCCTAACACAAGCAAGGAAGGAGTGTGATGTATGGATCCATTCATACCTAAGAGATAGAGGTCCTAGTGAATAAGTTTATGTATGAAACATTATTCTATGATGGGTTGTGACAACACATACCCTTCCAGTTCCATTCATTTTGAGGTTTCTCAAGTGCTTGGCCTTCCATATGTCTGGAAAATGCTTGAGTAATTGTTGTTTAAATATGGATTTCAGTGAGGTGCTACATGATAGTTGTAATCCAATTTCTCTATTATTTTGTTGAGAGATAAAAGCATATCATTGCCCCAATTTTGTGTGTTTGTTGTGTGTGATGTGTTTGTTTTCTTCTTCTTTGTTCATGAATTTTTTTTGTGGAATTGAAGTATGACAAGTGGTATTAGAGAAAGTTTGAGTCATCGTCTATGAATGTTGAATTTGGTGAATCATGATCTTGAGGAGAAGGAGATCCTGATCATTGGTTATCAAAGAGGAGGGTTCGTTTGTGAGATAGGAGAGAGGTCGTGTGGCCAAGAAGCAATGAGATGGGTGTATAGAGACAACACATTGCTAATAATTTAGCGATAAAGATGACAATATTGAAACTCTAGTGGAAACAAGTTTGAATCTATTACGTGGTTCAGGATGGCGAATGGAGAACCTATTAGTTATGGAGCTTGATTATCTTTCTGATTCATATGCAGGTATGCCTATCCCCCTTCTATTGAAGGTTCGAGGGATGACCCCTGAATGAATGTATTTTGTGGGGGTAAAACATTTTGGGAAAATCGCCTTGTGAAATATTGTAATTTCATAGTCAATTTGGACTCTTCATTATAAGATCACAGATTTGATGGTAGAAATTATGTTAGGGTTTTCAACGAAAAAAGGAAATCCATTTTTGTATGAGAGAATTGTATTATGCTTTTTTATGTGAGTGAATACTGTATTCTGAGAGAGGACACAATGAGAAAAACTAGAGGAATTTACAACGGGTGTGATGTAGGTTGTATCCCTTCATTTGTTGGATACTAATAAAGGAGGGACCTGACAATTTCTTTGGTGAATGTATCCCTCACCGGGTGAGCCACGTATATATATGTCTCTATTGTATTATGTATCTTCTACATTTTTTTATTTTATTTCTCCATGATCATTTTTTTCTAACACGCCCTCTTGTCTACGACAATGAGTTATTATGTAAAGGGATCGATTTAGATTTAGCTAGCCGAAGCTCCATTTTTTTGGTTGTAGACTGATATCTAGATTGCGTATTTTGACGAAAGGTTTATGCTGTGATAGAATGGTTGATATTGGGTTAATTTTTTTTATTTACCTTAGAGGCTACATTTATTGCAGGCATCAACTGTAAAAGTTGAGTTCCAATATAACCGACTCACTCGAGAAATTATGTTTTCTAACTTAGAATGAATTACAACTAGTCGGGACTGCAATTTTTGTGGCCTACTGAGGTACATTGGATTCGTAGTTTTAAGTAGAATCAAATCAGTGGTTAGGACGACATTGAATTTATGGATGATGATGTTAGTGACCATGCTAAGAAAAGAAATCACAAAAGTTTGAGCTCTGGGAGGAGAAATCATTGAATCATAGTTGAGGAAAGTGGAGTCACATGGTGAGAGTTCTGTGATATTTCAAGGAGGGATACTCCACTACTTTGTAACATTTGAGGTAGAGGGTTGATGGCATGGCACTGGATATGCATTTTGGATTGGGGTCTTTGGAGTGGGGGTTATGGGTAAGGTGGTGTTGGGATTGGTTTTGGTTTTCAATGGGTGTATTTCATGGTGGCTTTGCTGGTGACGAGGTGGCTTCTTGCACGAGAGGAAGGTGTCAGTCAATGGGATATGGAACAATAGTGCATGGAGGTATGTTTTTCTTGAGGATCAATTCGAGACAACTCGGGAGGAAACAAGGGATATTTGGAGTGATGGAAAAGTCTTGAATGCAAAGTTCAAGGTGGAGTTGACAACTTGTATACGTAAATGGGCATACAAATGTAAGAGTTAGTTAGGCATGATTACCCTAGTTGTTTTTAGAAATGTCACCTGTAAAGTTTAGATGAACTAGGTGATAGGTGGGAGCACATCGAATTCCTAGATACCTTGTATTTGAGAGAAGTTTTACTATTTTTTATCATTTTGCGAAGCATGTCATGAGTTGTGGTTCCTAGAACATGTGTTTTGATATCTCGTGTTTTTCTTAGAGCCTTTGTATTGCATGTAATGAAGCGTTGAAATTATCTTGGAGGTGAGAGGTGAAGGCTCACTTTGTTGGCTTGATGAGATTCATTCAAGGAAGTACATATTTGTTGGTCATGGTTATGGATTTTAGGGATGTAGATTGTGGGACCTTGATTCCCTCAACTCATCATTAGAAGAGATGTGTACATGGAATAATAAGGAGTTTTTCAAGATCACAAATGGAGATTTCTTTGCAAACTCATTAAATCATTGTATGGCCTAAGGTAACCACGCAATGGTAAAATATGTGTTATTTATTCATAGTGAGCCAAAGTTCTTAAAAAATGAGTATGATCATTGTGTTTATGGCATATTCATTATCCTGGTGTTATATTGATGATATGCTTGTTGCAAGAGAAACATGGTTGAGATGAGAAGGTTAAAGGCTTAGTTGGTTAGAGATTTTGATGAAAGACCTAGGAGCAACAAAATAAATCTTGGGCATACAAGTACACAGAGATAGAAAAATGTTATGTTGTGGTTGTCACTGATGAGGTTCAGTATGAACTTTGTGAAACCAGTAAATATCCATTTAGTTATCCATTGTTATTTTTCTTCAAGTGTATTCCCTAGTAGTAAGGCATAAAGGATTATATGTCCCATTTCCAATACAATATGAATGTTGATATTTGCGATGGGAATGTTCAAGTATTTCACATGTAGTTTGTGTTGTTATTGGACATGGAAAAAAAAGGTAAATAACATAAAAATAGGTGCTTCGGTATGTGAAAAGAATGAGTATCACCTACAATGATTGCAATGATTTTGTATTGTGCAAATATGTTTATGCAACCAATATTGTTAGAGAAGTTGCAATGGTGTTTTGCTTCTCTTGGCTTGCAAGAATGTGATGTTTGATTCGTTTAACAAGGTATCAAGAAATTGTTATCAAGGTAGAGATTTTTGGGATGTTACAACGCATACCCTTGCAGTTACATTCGTTTTGGGGTTCCTCAAGCGCTTGGCATGACAAAAAAATGCTTGAATAATTACTATTTAAATATGGATTCCCGTGAGGTGCTCCTCGAAAATTGTAATCCATTTTCTCCATTATTTGACTGCACAATAAAAACATATAATTTCCCCATTTTATGTGTTTATTGTGTGTGATGTGTTTGTTTTCTTCTTCTTTATTCATGAATTATGTTTGCAAACTCAATGAGCATATAATTAAAAATTTACCATAAATATTAACAATAAAGCTATAGTATATCATTTGTATTACAATAGGTTATAGTTTTCTCTCCCATGTAATCATATTTATATATATTATTTTCTACTACATTGGAATTTAAATAAATAAATCAAAGATGAAAATCCAAATGTGTCCCCAAGATTTTTTGTATTGGCATATCCCACTCTATATTTTTATGGAAATCTAGTTTCATGTTGCGGTGTCTTGTGGTCATAAATGTCCACAATATTGAAATCTGGGGTCACCTAATTCATGCAATATGATCTTCGACTTTGCTAATTAGGTTGCACACCGTGTAACTTAGAACCTTAAGGTTGTGATCTTGAACCATATCGTAATATGATCTTCGACTTTGCTAATTAGGTTGTGGAGCGTGTAACTTTGAACCTTAAGGTTGTGATATTGAACCATATCGTAATAAAATTATGACCTCAATTATTTTGTAATTATAGTACAAATGTTTCATAAACCCTCCGATATTTATTATATCATGCTACACTTGTTATATTAACATTTTAATCATATTTTTAAGTAAAATTAATCAAGTAGTTATATATATATATATATATTAAAGTAAAATAAGACATTAAATTTGTATATGAAATCCCTTTATTTGTAGAATAAGGAATATCTTTTGCTCAATAATATTACTCATAAAATCTACTTAAAAAGAAACATATTTTCTTAGCTATTAAAATTACTCAAACTATATACATACAAGTAGAACTCATAATCTATCCTACTAAATTATTAACACCATATATAAAATATTTTATTCATATGTTAAATATTACTATGCCATAAAGGTGTTCATTTGTTTCTTTACAACTCCTTTTTATCATTGTGGTGGAATTAGCCGACACGATCAATGTTCTCTAGGTTATGGAGTGAGATTAGAAGAAGAGTAGGTGAAGTTGTACATATAGATAAAGGCGTGAGAGAATGAAAAGTTAACATCTTAGAAACCACTCCAACAACCTATATATATTATCCACTTGCTACTACATAATGTAAAAATAATGTAGTTGAAAATTCAAATTGTATAATGGAAAACATCCATTATACTTAGGTCACATTATTATTAAAAAAGTTGGGTTGTCTATTCAGTGTAAAATAAACATTAGAATTTTGTAAACCCTGGATGCTGATTGGAGGTTAAAGTAAACTAAGTTATCCACAACACTAACTTTGGGAAGACACACATGCCTCTTGGGCCACTAGTCGCCAATTCTTACGGCTTTCAATCTCGCCCAACCGGCTTTGTGGAAACCCTATATGGTATTACCCATAGCAATCAACAAACGCCAATCTAAAGTAAGTAAGACGAATATTTCATTTCGGCTTGACGATTCAAGCGGAATCTTTCATGGCGTTTGATATATCTAGAGTCAATATCATATCTGTATAGCATATCTTGAAAATAGCATATAATATTGAAATGAGCTGTTCATCTTTGAAGTTGTTTTAAAAAAAATCAAAACAGATTTAAAAGTGAAGAAAGATAGATTAACGGTCAACCATTTCACATGATACTCCTCAAATTGGCATATAATTTTTTCCTTTTTTAAATCGATAGAGCTGGAACAACTTGATCCACCGACCTATTCGAGAAACTACCAATAATTCGTATGGGAACAACTTGATCCACCGACCTATTCGAGAAACTACCAATAATTCGTATGGACTAAACTACCAGATTTAACCAATCAATCTGCACCTGCAAACCTAATTTAATATGCAAATCTGTTTATCACTGGCTTCATTTTCTACACAACTGTGGCCATTTGCGGTGGAAAAAAGAAGAATAATAAGTACACAATATCAATACACGTTTGCGAAATTTCCCGAGATCGGAATGATTGAAGAGAGCTCAAGATATCTACACATCCATCCCTTGTTATTTAATTTAACAAGAACCTACCGTATTTATAGAATTGATCCTGTTATTCATTTCTATTGCTCCCTCAAATCTCAGAACCCTAAATGCTGTTCCAACACGCAGCAGATGAGATATAAGAAAAGCAACATCTTACGGATAAAGCAAAACCTCAGCGTCCTACTCATGAAGAATGTAATTTGTTTTTTATATTATCATCCTGAATTTCATCCTTATCGTCGCTGAAGAATATGATATGGCCGACTTCTCACATGGGGAGGGAGTGTTGGGTGTTGAGAGGGACATGAAGGGGGATGTAACCGATGACAGCCTTTAGCTGGTTCCAGGAAACATCGGAGCGTGAAGGGTGGAGGGGAACCAACACAAATGCCCCACGTGATCAATCATATTGAAATAGTCACATTGAATTCTGTTTTAAGTCCAAAGTTTTATCAATTATTTAACCATGTTGAAATAGTCACATTGAATTCCGTTTTCACTGAAAAGTCTTATCAAGTATTTAACCATGTTTGGCTTAGGGGAGGAGCATTCCCTATCTGACCGTTCTACAGCATGTCATTGCAGAAAATTGAGCTCAGGGCTCATCCAAATCCACTCCCAACCTGACAGACTGAAAGATAATCACACCGAGCTTCTGGGTTTCGTTCCCTCTGAGTTCTAGATTATGACTTCTGAAGAATTTCTGAAAAGAAGAAGAAGAGTTGGGTTGTTGCAGTGTTGGTAACAATTTGTGAAGAAGCCAAAGAATTTAGAAGGGCTGCAATCTGAGTGGCCTCATATAGAAATTTGAGGGCGGGATCATTGGTATTTTGAAGAAAAACATTGCCTAAAGCTCTTGGGTGGCCATGGATGGCAGTACTTTTATACTCGGCAGACCCAAAACTATGGACAACTATGATATATACAAGCTCTTTGGGTTTGAACAATCCAGAAGCATTGAGAGCTCTGAGACGGCAGAAGAGTTTAGTTGTCCTGGCCAACTGTACTTTCTATTCTTGTTTTGGTTAAGCCTATTTACCTCAGCTATTTCCCTTTGCATTGTACTTACTTACTTCAGAACTTCTTCATGTACTCGTTTTATATTCTTCTTATATTCTAATATATGGTTTTCTGTTCAATTCTTTTTCTCTGCATTTCTTGCTTCACAATTTATCATGGTATCAGAGCTACAGTAGTAAGCCTCTTCACACAAGCTGGAGAGAAACACGATCCTCAAACAGTGCAGAGCTTACACGGATCTTGAGAGCAATTCGACACAGACTTTTCACAAGGCTTGGAGAGTTGTTCGTCATACTCTCGAAAGATCCTCGCAGGAAACTTCCACGAGGAAGCAGACTGTCATATGCTCAAAAGATCAGCGCAAGAAGCTCACGCGAGGTTGCAGAGCATACTACGCTCGAAAGTTTCAAGGAGAAGAAACACGAGAAGGAAACAGAGACTCAGAATGAAGAAATAGTAAAGATTCTTGTTCAATTTTCAAAGAATCATCAAAGATTCACGCAAAAGAGATGCAGGAGGTGGGAACTCTTGAAGAATTCAAAGCATTTGTTCAAATTCGTGAAAGATAGTTGCAGAAAGAAGAAGCGTTTAAATCATTTCGGAAATCTCTCAAATCTGTCAAAGATTGCATCAAAGAACAAAGAACTCGTGAAATTCTTTCAAATCTTTGAAAGATTCACGAATTTTTCTTCCGAAGAAGAAAATCCCTGCAAAGGCAGTAAAGAACGCGTCTCAGGTTCAAAGAACAACTGTCGCGGCCGTAAGATTTATCCTGCGAACAGTTTCGAGGCGGAAATCCAGTTCAGAAGGGATGAAGAGAGTGTGGAAAATGCAAAAGAATTTCAGCCATTACATCTTGCGCAGAGGACCGACAACCGTTGGATCAGTGAGAAAGTGCTCAAGGTTTAGTCCTCTGGAGCACATAGGAGAAATTCGACTTGCAAAGTCACGAAATCATCTAGACCGTCCATCAAGAGACATGTGGTGAGATCTCGACATTTCACTTACTCGCAACGTGTAAAGGTCAGAAGACTGTCGTGAGAATTCACGAATCGAAAAATCACGAGTTATTCTGGACCATTGGATCGAGATAGAGCGTGAGTCGTCGATTTGATCCGATCACAAAATCGGGGATCGGGAGTTGGCCAAGCGAAGGAGTTTGCTCTCCAAAACCCTGATACACAAAATCCCGACATCACAAATCGTGAAATCTCGAGAGGATTGTGATCCTTCCATCTCAAAGGACAGGTGGCAACAGATCCAAGTGCCATCATTTCGACATTTTGGAGTTCGGGATATCGAAGGTCTTGTTGAAGAAAGGTCACGACACTCCACGGCGAAAGTCCCGAAATCCCAAAAAAGATCACAGTCGTCCATTCGTTCGAACACGTGGCGGAGATCGAGGAAACTGTTGGCATCTCGAATACCGGGGTTTCAAGTAGACAGAGGATTTAGAGTCGCAAGTCGCGAAATCGCGAAACGACGAGGACTTTCCATCTTTCGGGGACGCGTGGCAACAATCCGGGATCTCAGGAAATTTTCCGAAAAAATGATTTTGACAAAATCGACAATTCATATTTCGCGTTTTGGAAGCGTAGTGTGACAAGGAATCACGAGTCAGGAAATACCGATTCGTGAAATCCCGATAGGATCTGGACCGTCAGATCATCAACAAATCTGGATCGTTGATTGTCCAATAGACACATTTCGACATTTCGGCATTTGAAGTCCTGAAAGGAAAGGGCCATCGACATTTCGGTAAATCAGAGATCGGGGAATCAAGGAGTCAGAAGAGCTCGCTAACAGGGTTCGCGAAGTCACGAAACCCAGAATCCCAAAATCCCAAAAGGATCTAGACCGTCAGATCATAAGGAACTTATACAATAAGCCATCATAGAAAAACATAATGAAAATTGTATTCGAAATTGCATTGAAGCTATCTAATTCACTGGTAAGCAGTCCATTAAGGGCATATTGGATCATGATAATTGACACAGAAGGTAGACCTCATACGAGGCATGAATCCAAACTAATACTGAAGATATTTTTTTTCCACGGGTAAGCAGATCGATAAAGGTTACTCAACACTTATAACTAAAGAACAAAATGTAAATGATTTGTGATGCGTGAAAATGGAACTAGTTACTTCTTCCATTGGAACATAAAAGAAACAACTATATCAAATTTGGGAAAGGACCAAACCCTAGGTGTAATCACTATGCATGGCCGATTTGGTTCAGAAAGGGTTATACATCCAATAATGAGATTCAATTTTGGAACAAAATAAATATGATAGCCAAACATAAAACCAAATTTATATAATACAGAGGAGAATACTTCAGAGTTCCAACCACCCCCCAATAGAACTAACACACTTGATATAATAAGCATTGTATTGTTTTTAACAATCGACGTTCTACTTACCAAAGTCCAACCAGGCACACACTGTGCGATGGTTCGATATACCAGAAATCTTTTTATACAACTCGGGGCATACCCCAAAACTTGAAATTAACCTCTCAGTGGGGTTTGAATCACGACAAATAACTGAGAAACTGCATAGGAACCCGAATACCTTTTGTTGAAGAGAGGAGGGTGTCCCCATGCTTCGACATGCCTACACCTGCACAAAAGTAGTGAAAAGTATTAAAACATAACCAACAGGATAAGGTATTTAAATTATAGAATAGGAAATGACTAAAAAAGGACCTGTTGAATACTTAACTGAAGTAGAGGATGTATGCCTCCTGTTGTCCTGCTACATCGCCCAGACTGAGAGGGGAAAGGGTGTTCGTGCCTCCCTGATGGATACCCTCTCACATCCAGGGGGGCATCATTAGTAATAGATACTAGTATATAATCCGAAGGGATAATACAGGAATAACAGAAAGAATAACAGCCGTAAAAACAAACTATGCATGGTAAACATAAAACTTTGTGCATTCAACTTAATAGAAGAGATTAAATGTGTTCGGAAAATGGGAAGAACTAGACTTCTAAATCGATGCTACCAGCTAGCACTAAAACCAGCCAGAGAAGACCAGGAAAACAGTAACAGGAATTTAATGGACTATCCAACAGAGGGGACCAAAAGATAATAACACGGGTTTAACCGAACTAGGAAGCAAAACAACAAGGGTGTAACGGACTATCCAACAGAGGAGAATAGAGAATGATAGCAAGGGGTTTAACCGAAAGGTTCTCGACTTCTTGATAGATGTTGTGATACGAGTAATGGCTATGTGGAATGAGATCCAGCAGACCTGTCTGCCATGACTAATCAACAGAAAATTGCTCAGGGAACGCAGAGAAACAGAGAAAATAAAGCTAAATTTTGGATTCAAACTTTTGTGGATGACTCGATTTTCTCAAAAATCACAGGTGTTGGTACTTCAAAACAGGCCCGGGACATCCTTAAATCTTCCTACTAAGGAAATGAAAGGGTCAAAACAATTAAACTGTTGACCTTGATAATGCAATTCAAGACTCTAAGGATGATAGAGTCTGAAAATGTGGATTAGTTCATGACCAGAGTCATGGGCATCGCAAATCAGATTAGACTGACTGGTGAAACCATCACTAATGAACGAATTATTGAGAAATCCTCAGAAGTTTACCAAAGAAATTTGAAATGGTTGTAACAACAATCCTTGAATCCAAGGATCTGTCAAGTTTTTCAATAGATGAATTAATTGGTTCTCTGGTGACACATGAGACCAAACTACATCTCACAGATGAGTCAATCTCCAATGCTTTCAAAACTCAATTCTCCTTCAGCAGAGGGAGAGGCAGAGGAAGAAGCAGAGGTCACCAAGGAAGAGGGAGCAATCAAAGTAACCCTCACGCCAGTGGAGGTAATATACAACAATATCTGAATCAAAATTTCCAAGGTCAAAGATAACAACAACAAAATCAACATTAGAATTTCCAACCTCAAAGAGGCAGAGGGAGAAGATCAAATGAGAAATCAAGCATACAATGCTATTACTGCAAAAAGTATGGGCACTGTGAATCTGAATGCAAGAAGAAGCAAGCAGATCAGCTCTCAGGCAGATCACATGTGTCAAATCATATGGGAGAAACCTCAGGAGGTATGTTTCTCTCATGCCACAAGATTGAAGAACAACCTAAAGATCTTTGGTTGCTGGACAGTGGATGTAGCAATCACATGAAAGGTAACAAAGATTTATTTTCATGCATTGATTCTTCACTCTCATTTGATATTACACTTGAAAATGATTATTTAGTCAAAGTTCAAGGAAAAGGACTTGTCCCTATTCTTACTAAACAGAATGTAAAAAATGACATAAACAATGTCTATCATGTTCCAGATCTGAAACATAATTTGCTAAGTGTAGGATAGCTCATTGAACATGGCTATAAGGTACTTTTTGAGGGAGCATCTTGCAATATATATGACAAAATCCCAAGTAGAAAATTTATTTTTGAAATCCATATGACTCTGAATAGGATGTTTCCCCTTACCCTCAGAACTGCAAATATGATTCAACCATATGCACAGAGTGCATCTACCCTGAATGAAACAATGGTTTGGCATACAATATTTGGAAATCTACCATTTCAGAGTCTAAGTCTTCTTCAGAAGAACTCCATGGTCAAAGGTCTTCCCATCTTTAAAGAGAAAATTCCCCCATGTGAGTCTTGCATACTTGGAAAACATAAGAGAACTATTTTTCTAGAGTCTTCCAATCAAGCCAAATAACATCTCGAACTTGTTCACACTCACCTATGTGGACCAATGCAAACAGATCCCATAGGTGGCAACTTTTATTTTCTAACATTTATTGATGATTTCAATAGAAAAATATGGATCTATTTTCTCAGACACAAGTCTGAAACTTTTGCAAAATTCAAAGAATTCAAGGAAGAAGCTGAAAAATAGAGTGGAAAATATATGAAAGCACTTGAGTCATATGGAGGAGGAGAATACAACTCCAGAGAATTTTCAAATTTCTACAAATCACAAGGCATTATCATGCAAACAACAACTAGGTATACTCCACAACAGAATGGAGTGGTTGAAAGAAAAAATCAGACAATAATGAATATGGCAAGAACAATTCTCAAAGAGAAAAGTTTTTCAAATAGGTTTTGGTCTAAAGCAGTAGCATGCTCAGTTTATCTTTTGAATAGATCTCCAACCACATAACTAAAGCTAAAATTCCTTCAAGAAGCATGGAGTGGGACAAAGCTCAATGTTGCGCATCTAAGGACATTTGGATGCATAGCATATGCTCACATACCTTCCGAATTAAGGAAGAAACTTGATGACAAAAGTGAGAAATGTATTTTCACTAGATATAGTGAAACATCTAAAGCTTATAGGATTTACAATCCAATCACCAAGAAACTAATTCTCAGCAGAGATGTAAAATTTCTAGGAAATCAATTCTGGAATGATTCGGAAAATTAGCAAATGGACAGACAAAATCCATTGCTACCAAGTTCTGAAAACGTAGAAAATTCAGGACAACAAGTACCTCAAACTATTCTTCCAAGATTGCAAGTACAAAGACAACCTGAAAATTCTCAGGATACCTCAAATTCCAGTAGAGAATCATTCTCTGAACCACGAAATCAGAGAACTCGAAGTTTGAGAGAAATCCATCAGCAGTTGGATGACTTTGAACAACACAACCTTTTTGCTTTAATGTCATGTCTACCTACATCTTTTAAGGAAGCAGCTAAGGAGCCACATTGGGTTCAATCCATGAACCAAGAAATTGACTCCATTGAGAAGAACAAGACATGGGATCTTGTTGATTTTCCAAGTCACAAGAAGAGCATTGGTGTCAAGTGGGTTTATAAAACTAAACTCAATGAAAAAGGGCAGATCGAAAAACACAATGCAAGACTTGTTTCCAAAGGATTCTCACAACAACCTGGTACTAATTATGGTGAAACTTTTGCTCCAATAGAAAGATTAGACACTGTAAGGACTCTATTGGCTGTAGCATCCCAACACAAATGGCAAGTATACCAGATGGATGTCAAGTCATCATTCCTGAATGGTTTCTTAGAAGAATAAGTTTATGTTGATCAACCACCTGGATTTGAAGTCCAAGAGCAGCCAGCCAAAGTATATCGGTTGAAGAAAGCCTTGTATGGCTTAAAGAAAGCTCCAAGAGCTTGGTACAACATAATTGACACTTACCTGATCCAAAGTGGTTTCAGCAGAAGTCAAAATGAGGCAACTCTTTACACCAAAACAGATCAGCATGGTCAAATTTTGATTGTATGTTTATATGTTGATGACATGATCTATACTGGAAATCTTGAGTTAACAAATTTTAAACATGCCATGCAATCTAAGTTTGAGATGACAGATCTTGGCATAATGAAATATTTTTTATGGATTGAGGTTGATCAATCAACCAAAGGAATTTTTGTTTGTCATAAAAATTATGCAACAAACATCATCAAAAGATTCTGCATGGAAGAATGCAATCCAACAAAAACTCCTATACCCCTAGGCATAAAATTGAGCAAGAAAGATGAAGGCCCTACAGTGGACTCTATCCTATACAAAAGTTTAGTAGGCAGTTTGTTGTATCTTACAACAACTAGGCCTGGCATTATGTATGCAACCAACCTTATTTCTAGATTCATGGAATCCACCAAAGATTCTCATTGGAAAATGGAGAAACAAATTCTGAGATATGTTGTAGGAACTCTCAATTTTGGCTTATGGTACACTAAATCTAATAGTAATCAACTTTCTCGTTACACAGACAGTGATTTTGTAGGCAGCCTAGATGACAGGAAAAGAGCATCTGGACATGTTTTTCAACTGGGCATGAACCTGATCTCATGGGTATCAAAGAAGCAACCAATTGTTTCAATATCTTCTGTAGAGGCAAAGTATGTCGTTGCTACCTTAGCTTCCTATCAAGCTCTGTGTCTGAGAAGAATATTGAAAGATATGTCACATACAGAAAATGATCCAACTCCTATTTTCTGTGACAATACTTCAGCAATTGTTGTATCCAAAAATCATGTGTTTCACAAGAAAAGAAAACACATTGAAACACATTTTCATTTCATACGCGAGCTAGTCAATAATGGTGATATTGTACTACAATTTTGTGGTTCTCGAGATCAGCTTGTTGATATCTTTACAAAGCCACTGAGAAAATCGGTTGTTGATTTTCAAACACAACACTTAGGCATAATCAGTGCTGATGTTTGTAACTGTTGAGTTTAAGAGGGAGTGTTAAATATAATGTAACCTCAACAGGATGACTGTACACTGCGAGTTGTCCTGGCGAGCTGTACTTTCTATTCTTGTTTTTCTTGAGCCTATTTAGCTCAACTATTTCCCTTTGCATTTTACTTAATTACTTCATAACTTCTTCATGTACTCGTTTTGTATTCTTCTTATATTCTAATATACTATTTTTTGTTCTATTCTTTCTCTCTACATTTCTTGCTTCACAATTTATCACGTATGACTCTATTTCTTGTTTTCCTCCCTTCACATGCTTGTCAAAAAGTTTCCCTTAGCTTAGGCCTGTTGTGTTCTTATCTGAACCCAGTTGTCTCCACCATGAACCATTGCACCCCTTTGGGTGGTCTGATCCCTTCACAGATCGATCCACCGACCTTGACTGATGTTCCCTTTCACCCAATCATGTTCATCAAAGTTTTTCACCCATGAAACATCGCTCCATTTTGCATGCACCCTTTGGATCAATTGACGCTCAATCAAGCCACTAATAGAGCGATCAAGTTCTTTAAATTAGGTCAATCCACGGTTATAAAATGTATTATTTTTCCATATCTCTTTCTAAAATGTGTTAGCTAGCATCATGGATTCACCCATAAGAGAAGAGAAATACCTCACCAAGGTTAAATACAAATTTATATTGAAATTAAAAACAGCATGTCCATGATGGGGAACTAAAGGAACACATTGATGTTGAATCATGCTTGGTGGGTGTAAAGAAGTACTCCAAACTATGTGACTATTTAAGGAACATGAAGGTGAGGATATTCACATACAACCTTATTTCGAGGGTCTACTTATCATTAAAGAATATTAGGTAAATGAAGGACATCCAAAAGAAGATTTTGACTAGGAGAAATTAACAAAAATAATTATGAACATAGATTTATGAGAAATTGATAAATGATTGCCATGTACTTAAATAAGATCATATTTCTATTCAAGAGTACATAAAGAAATTCTCAAAAATTACAAAATATATATATCTTACTTGAAATATAAAAATATTAAAGTGAATTAATTCCTTAGTGGATTGCAACCATGTTATGAAAATCCTATTAAAATCAATGAGCTAGAATATTTATAAGAAGCAATACAAAATGCCCAATATTGCAAAGATTAAAAAAATATTTGGCTATTTTGTCTTGAAAAAAGAGAGTATAATAGAGAAAATAAAAATGATTCTTAGAATAAAAGTTATAAGGATTTACATCCAAACGCAAGAAAGGAGTGTCCAGCATTCTCCCTTATCTCATGCCCTTTGTGTTCTTATTTGAACTCAACCGTCTCCACCATGATCCATTGCACCCGTTCAAGTGGTAGCGTCCCTTCACAGATTGACAGACGCATCTGGAATGGTGCACCCTTTAACCTAGTCAACTCCATCAAGCTTATGCACCCATGAACAATTGCTCTCTTTCCAACTGTAGTGCCACATCAACTCGACGTTCTCCTCATTTCGAGGTTTCCTTCTATGTTTCCTGAAATCATCCAAATTGATTCATCGTGGGTATGTTGATGGGGTCAATTAACCTCTCCAACATTCCCATGCTGCCAAGGGAAGGTGGGTCCATTCCTTGGGTGTGTTCCCAAGTTGCCTTGTCCTTACCCACTGCTCCTTGTTTGTGCAGGCCTCATAGATTTTGGTTCTGCTCCACACATGCCTCCAACATACCTTCGTTTCCAGACTTAGCCAAAAAATGGGAAAGAAATGTTCTCCCATATCTACCTAATGAATCTACCTTAAGGCAACACATGTCCTCCCAAGTTGAGTGAAATGGCCCCTTGATGGAGCTCCTCCATTTTTTTTCCTTAGAGTTGCATAACTTTATTGTTCTCCTTGTCTAGACAAAAATTTCCTTCCTTGGTTGTGTGCCCTTGTTATCTTATAGGCTCTTCAAAGGTCTCCATCACGAACCATCATGTTCATTTTGTATGTCACGCCCCTTTGTGAACCCATGTGTCCAAACAAATCGTCACACCCTTTCACAAAACCGATCTCCCAAACAAATCATCGTGCCCCTTTGTGAACCCGGTCACCCAAATAAACCCATGCGCTCGTAAAATGTCATTCCCCTTGGGACTGAATCACTGTTACACATCAAAACGCCACATTTTTGTTTCACACCCTAAGTGTTGAAAGTGTTGCAAAGTGATGTATGCACCTCAGTAAGTGCCGCATGCACTATCACAAGTGTTTTATGCACCCAAGTGTGACATTAAATTTTTGAGGTGTCACCACCCCTTGAAACCATTAAAACTATTGTTCATGACACTAATTCATATGGGAGGAAGAAACCCATAATTTATAGGTCAAAACACATCTTTTCCTGGGAAAATTTGACCTTTTTGGGGGAATTTATGAAGGGTGGCACCCCCTTGACCATGTGTAGGGATCGTCCATGCTCCCCTTCCCATGTATGTGGAGTGCCACTTTTGGCAGATGGCACCCTGTCTCTCACTCTAGGGGATCACCATTCTTGTTGGAGGAGAAAGGGGGATCCTCCACATTAATCTATGGGCCAACTCTCTCAATATGGGGTTGGTTATGTTTGATCCCCATACTTTGGATTCAATTTAGGATCTGATACAAACCTCAAGGATCCATATCCTAAACTATATGCTTCATTTTCTCATGGTAGTTGTGCCTCTCAATCCTATATACTGAGGTCTTTCGAAGGTGAAGGGGAGGAGATTAGAGGTATTAAACCTTTGATCCTAGGGGATGTAGTTAGTCTGAGTATCATCATTTTGATCTTGGTAGATTCATGAAAGGGATGGATGAAGAGAGATTGGAGATTCTACAGCTTCATCAATCATGGTCTATAAGTATTATCTTTGGGTTCTCATTTGAATATACTTGGCCTATTTCCTTTAAGCTTGTTTATTCTTGCATGCGCCTTTCTACTATTCCTTCAATATTGGTAGATGAATTGGTTTTACCTAATATTGTAGAGTACGAGATAGTCATTTCTCTTTGCATCCCTTTGTAGGTATCAAATTTCACCAAGGAGTTTGAAGATTAAGGTCACAGATTGGAAGCAATGAGGAAAAACTTTGAAACAAGGTACATCATGCCCTTTATCCCTCTCTATTTTTGATTGGTTAAACTAAGTGAAAAGGGATGTTAGTGTCCACTTGTAGTTTTTTTGTCTTGCTATAGGGTTCTGGTAATCCAAGGGTGGTTTCATTTGTTCGCAGACGAAACATTCTATAACAGAAATTGGTGACTGCACTATGAACGACTTTTGACTAGTATTTCCTTGGATCATTTGAAGCGTTTTCCTATCATTGGATCTTGTTTTATTATTGATTCTGATATAATTCCCATTCCCTCTTATTCACTAAAGATATCATAGAGTCATTGATTGGTTTTTCTGAATTTTTATCCTTTCTGAGCAATTTTCTGAACTGTTCAGAAGGGTGGAATTCCCCTGCAATTCACACAAGGGTGCCACTTACCTCACTGGCACTCCCTAGAGGAATGTTAGAGCGTGCCATTATCTGAAAGGAGCCCCCCAGGGCCTGATACATAACTCCATTCTCTTAACTAGCACCTTTTCTCCTTAACAACATGGGATCCGGTCCCGTTGTTTTAAGGGGATTTTTTCCCATAAACTCTTGATTATCTTTGACTTTGTTTGGATTGAGGATTTTAGGATTATCACTCATTTTTACCTTTTTTTTTCTTATAAACCTCTTCTACGTTGTGATATTGATTCACCTTACTTTTCAGTAGTTTGGTCTTTGTCTTGTGATCTTTCGATTATCTCAGTGATTGGAAGAGTTTGCAAGGGCTTGTTTGGTCTTGAGTTTTCGTTCAATCTTCTTTAGAAAATATTTCTCTTTTGAATGATTGAGATTCTTTTTCTTACCACAACATAGCTTTGGTACATTTTTTTTTTCTCATCTTTAAGGATTGTTGAGTGATTTCCTCTTCCTCTTTCTCATTTTTTGCATTCTTTGAGTCTTGTGACTGTTTTGAATGCATTTCGTGTTCAATATTTTTACTTCATATTCATTTTTATGTGAATAATATTCTTTCATTGAAGGTCAGGAATTATAAATAACTTGCATTTAATTTAGATTAATTTCATTTATAATCAAACCAACAAAAATTGATTTCATTCAAAGTTTTGGGTGGTAAACTGCACTGAGTTATGCATTTTGGAATGGAAAAGGACTCTTCTCCTTTACACAGATGGAGTTCATTGAACATAATATTTGAATATAATTATGTTTCACTCTTTTGGATTCGAAGTCACGAACATCATCAGTTTTGATTCCATACCCTTGAGTAAACATGTTGGCACAGGGGCAAACCCAGGGTTCAACTCTAACAACGCACCAACAAAACCCTAACTACCGTCCCTTTCGACAACACCTGCAAAGCAGGCAAAGTATTACCCAAGGTAGAAGTAGGGGGGGTTACAAGACTCAGTTTCTATAACCAGGCTGGGACACATATCTGTGATAACAACACTTCATAGACTATTCTAGCAACACTTAGAAAGTTATATGTATTAGTTTATTATCTTCATTAACATCATAGAACTTACCCAAAGATAGATCGATGTAGTAACAATAAAAATACTTCAATCTTTTAGCACATAGAAATGAGTTAGATCTAACAATCACTCATCCTTAACACAAATAAATAACTAAGCATCAACGGATCTATATAACATATATAGTAATCAAAGAAATGAGCATATTCATAAAACAACACAACACATAGTAACCAAAGACACAAGCTATACGTGGTTCACCCCAGTGTTAGCCTACGTGCACCAACTGCTTCATCTTCTTTATTATTCTTCTGAATATTACATTCATCTGCTCCTGTGCACTAAGACATAGATCCAAGCTTCACATAGAATAAGAGATCTACGCACTGAGCACTAGATCCTCCTTCCAAAACTAATTCTAAGCATAGATCTTACTTTGTTATCGAGTACAGATCCTTACATACACATTATGTTGCACAAAGCAACTCAGAATTACTTGCACTTAGCCACTTCCACTACTACTACTACTCATTCTTCTATAATACATTCTTACTTATAATTTTACAATCCCTTACAAAAAGGATTAAACTTAGGAGAACTCATGGGCCAACATCCCATAACCCATTACAAAAACCCTAAACAACCCCTTGTTGGGTCCACAAATCCCACAAAATAGGTGAGATCCACAATATCATCTCTACCTTGGCACTCCATCTTCGACCATCCTATCGAAGTCCAAAAGGTGGTCCAATCCTGACCAAGGTTTCCGCAAAAATTGGTTGAGGGCCAATAGGCCCCCAACACTCACATGTGACTCATCCCAAGTCACTCAGGTTTGGGCAATGCTTCTTCGAAGGCCTCGAGCTTCCTCGACTTGCTACTTCACCTAAGCCTCCTGCTCAACGATATCCTGGATCATCTGCTCTGTAACAGGCCCTTCCAGGCATTGTTCCACTTCTGCAACTACTTGGTCTAATTGTGAGCCCTGTCCTTAAATTTCTCCAAACACCTTGCAGGCTTCATCCTACATAGGTTGTAGCTTCTGCACAACTTCCATTACCTTGCATTAGATGGTAGTAATAAGTTGCTACTGTGTGCTTCTCTTGAGATCTCTTCATTCTTTCAACCTTGATAGTTAATTCTCTTGCCTTCTGTTGCTTCAACTTATCCTCTCATTCTTCTATGAGTTGATCTATTTTTCAAGCTATGAAATACCTTAGTTCCTTCTTTTTCTTTTCTCTAGCTTCTTCCTGTGGTTTTCTTATGATATGATCCTTCTCAATCCAAGTATTACCTAGCAAAAATTGGAAAGGGGCATTGTTCTCAACAAACTTAATGACTTCAAATCCCTCTTCAGTTGACGTTCCATGAATGATAACAGGTACATGAGTAAATATTCAATATAAGGTTATCATCTTACCCTTGAACAAACCTATCCTTCCCAGTGAATGTACCACAATAGGCTTTCCGAAAATTTCGCAAGTATATTTTTTCATAATATTCACTTGTGTTTCCTAATCCAAGACAAAGTCTATGTTGAAGTCTTCTAGTCTTTCACTTATGCGTTGTTTTACTTTCAAGATCTCTGGTAAACTGATATCTTTTGGAACATCCATCATTTCTTTTAACTGTAATAACATAGTCTGAGATTTCTCTAATTCTTTCTCTTTATGATTCTCTAACATGCTCTTATTCTCTTGAATTTCTTGATAGTTTTCTTGTCTCATGTTCATCCTTTCAATTTTAGCAATCATCCTTTGGAAATCCTCAACCTCATGACCAACAATTTTACAACAAAGACAAATAGGGCTTGTACTAGGACATGCCTTAGAAAGATGTCCTGATCTTCTACAGTTATAACAAAATGTCAATCCTCTCTTGCTCTTGTCTATTCCCCAACCTCTTATGTACTGCACACTAAGATCATAGTGATGGACCTGTAATCTGCAAAAATTCTTTCTAGGTTCCTGCATCTACTTATTAGTCCAAAAATTATTTCTATGCATAGGAATAAAATATATTTCCATTAGCTTTACTTAGATAAACTCTTTCTTCCAAATGTTCCCTAGCTTTCAATCTAGGAAAAAATCTATTAAACATACCTAAATTCATGCTTTCGAAACAAAAAATTTCACTTATCTTACTCTTATCAAAGGAAAAATCTTTACCTTTCTTTGGATCTTACCTCTTTTCTTCAGATTAGATTTCTTTCTTATAGCATATCTTCACAAACCACGTATAGTATTGCACACTACAACAACAAATCTACACACAGAGCTTCTCTTCACTTACCAACAATCACAGTTTCAGGTCTCAGTAACGGGACCATTTGTTGGAATAGGGGCAGACCCAGGATTCAACTCTAACAATGCACCAACAATACCCTAACCAGCGGCCCTTTCGAAAACACCTGCGAAGAAGGTGAAGTATCACCCGAGGTAGAAGCAGGGGGGGTTACAGGACTTAGGTGTCTATAACTAGGCTAGGACACAGATCTGTGATAACAACACTTCACAGACTATTCTAGCAACACTTAGAAAGCCATATGTATTAGTTTATTAGCTTCACTAACATCACAGAACTTAACCAAACATACATTGATGAAGTAACAATAAAGATAATTCAATCATTTAGCACATAGCACTGACTTAGATCTAACAATCACTCATCCTTAACACAAATAAAGCACTAAGCATCAACAAATCTATCTAACATACATAGCAACCAAAGAACTGGGCATATTTATAACATAAACAACACAGCACATAGAAAGCAAAGACACAATATATACGTGGTTCACCCCAGTGTGGGGATACGTCCACCAACTCCTTCATCTTCTTTATTATTCTGCTGAATATTACATTCATCCACGCATGTGCACTAAGCCACAGAGCCAAAATTTGTGTAGGATAGGAGATTTGCGGACTAAGCACCAGATCCTCCTTCCAAAACTAGGTCTAAGCACATAGATTACTTCGCTATCGAGAACAAATCCTTACATACACATTTTGTTGCACAAATCAACTAAGAACTACTTGCACTTGCCCACTTCCACTATTACTACTACGCATTCTTCTACAATACATTCTTACTTATACTTTTACAATCACTTACAAAAAGGCCTAAACATGGGAGAAACCATGGGCCTACATCCCATAACCCATTTAAAAAACACTAAATAACCCCTTGTTAGGTCCACGAATCCCGCAAAATAGGTGATATCCACAATCTCAGCTCCACCTGGGCGCTCCATCTTCGACCAACCTGTCAAAGTCCAAAATGTGGTGCAATCCTAACCAAGGTTGCCTCAAAACCTAGTCGAGGGCCAACAAAACAATAGCCTAATAATCAAAACACTAATTAAAATATATCTAGAAACTTTTATATCTAGGAATTTAGAAACCTATATTAGCGTAAGTGTAGGGATTTGGAATAGGTCCTTAGAATAAATTTCCAAATACATAAATAAATATAGCATCTTGTGGTAGGGAGAGAAAATCCAAATTTTGTATAAGCATATCCGGGAACCCCCTCTCACATAGGAGCTAAAAATGAGGTCGTGTGCAGGAGAGAAACAAAGATTACCCCTTCAAGGCTCAACCAATCATAGAGGAATGAGCTTATATTGGGGGTTCTTCCTAAGAATTCACTGTTTTCATTTGTTCTTGGTGCTTCATGAACTCCAAATCAGTTTGAGGTCTTCTATATTCTTACCGGTCCACTTGTCTTAAGTTCTCTTGAATAATTTCATAATTGATATCCTACCCATATGTTCAATATTGACTTTCGACTATACCCACCTGGAGGCCGAATGTGAGTAGGTAACCTTTGTGATCGTTGTCTTCAGGGGTCATAGATTAGGTGACAGTGAAGGGGATTATGTGATGTGCCTAGGTCAAACGTTGGTCAAACTCACTCAAGTTCCTGGAAGGGTAACCCATAGATAAACCATGAGGGAACTTGCACCAAGGTGTAAGTTTGTTAGGGAGTTTTCCAACATAAAGAATCCACCCTCTCTATTCCGACTCCTTCTCACTTTGATCTTGTGCCATTGGATTTCATCACCAACTATGACTCTCACTGTGAAATTTTTTTTTGTTTGGTTTTCTTCCTATATTTTTTTAGTGTGTTATTTTTTTTTCCTTAAAATCCCTTAGGGTTGAGTCTGTGTATTTAACGTCAATTCTTGGAACGACCAATGAAGGGACCCCATTTCCTTGGATACCATTTTTTCTCCTTCTGTGGGACACTTTGGTACTCCTTATATCGCTACTTTGAATCTTCCTGGAGTTACTATTGGGTTATTGGTTTGTTTGTTTTTCACTCTGGAAAATGTAAATGGTCCTAGAGCTTCTTCCATAAGAACTCCAACCCAATACCATCAACCTCATTTCAATCCTATGCCTTCTTCGCATTCTTCCTCTTCGCCTAGTGAAATATCTGCAACTAGTAACCGGGTAGATAAGAAGAAGAAGAAAAGGAATATTAAGAAGAAGAAACAAAATCTAGGGGCAAAAATTCCAACCACTACAGAACATGTTGGAAGTGATCAAACATCTATTTTTCATCATGTTTGGAGTGTTGTTAATGTCAAAAATTATATCAAGGCACATCACAAACCCATATTCCCTTGGAGGATTTTTAATCGTGACCACCATATTAAGGATTTCCCTAGTATTCCCGAGTTTGTAGAAGTGTGGTCTCAGGATCATCAACCTGTGTTGTCAGTCGTTGAAGGTCATGCTGGTGAAAAACCATGAACTAGTGATAATCATTTTGGAAGTAAGAAGGGTAAATTAAAATTTCCTTGCCTCTTATGTAAGGAGATGCATCACACCTACCTTTTTACTCACATGGATGAGCATTCATATCTATTGGAAAACATTATTTATATCCAAAAACAACTTCCATCTCCCACCCTGCCATTGGATGATGAACTGGTCAAGATGATTCCATCATTGGTTAATTTGGTTGATGAGGTGATCCATCTCGTTCCATCATCAGTCGAGTTGGTCGATCAAGTGATCAGTATAATTTCAAAATTGATAGATCCCACTTTCCCCTTAGAGAGTAAGTTAAAGTGGTTGATCAAATACTACCCTTGGTTGATCCCACTCTTCCTAGGAAGAGTGAGGATATCACTCAGGTCTTCCCTTTTTCTAAAGATTATTTTGGACTAGGGGGTACTTCACCCATTCCAATGCAACCCCATCCGAGTAATGAGTCCATTATTTTATATTGGGTGGACTACCAAAATATTGTCTCCCTTCCTATATACCTTTCTAAATAACCTTTCAAGTTTGTGGTAAGGAGGTTCCTCAGACTATCGTCGATGAAGGTGCATCAGTTAGTATTCTATCCTCGATTGCTTGGAAAGCTTTAGGTTCTTCTTAACTTGTGTCAATGATTCAAAATATGTTGGATTTTAACAAAAGGGCTATTAAAAATTTAGGAATCCTTCTTTATTTTCCTGTTACATTGGGAGGGAAAATTGTCTTTATTAATGTGATGGTAGTCCAAAGCCCCTTGGATTTTAGTTTTATCCTTGGGTGAGACTATGTTTATGCTATGAAGGGTGTTGTGTCCATCGTCTTTCATTTGATGTGTTTCCCTCACAATGGAAACATGGTGACCATAGACTAGCGTTCATTCATTGGCCAACCATATGACCTCCCCAAATGGTCCTTACATGTGAGTGAAATCTGCCCCGCCACAGGTCAATTATGTGGGCCCCATGCATTCGACTCTGAATCAAAAGGAATATCTCCCTTATTTTGATTTAGATTCAGTAGTTGACATATCTTCTGTAGGGATATTAGAGTCCCAATATCCCTACCCCTATCACGTCCCTTAACATGTATTCCTTCCATAGTTTGTTTTTTCCATCTAGCAAAGATATATTGGAAGCCATGATAAAGGTTTTTCCCTTGACATGTATTCCTTCCATAGCATTTTCCTCTTTAAATCCATCATTAATGAGAGGTTTTTGAGCATATTTTACTTCCTCATTTCAATCTCATTAAAAAATGAAACTAGGTTCAAGAAGAGTTCCCATTTATGTGTCAAGCTCGTTAAAAAATGAAACAAAGTACCTCAAGCATAGTGTATAGTTTCAAGATTGTGTAGAAATGAAACCTACCTTAGAATTATTTGATCCGTTGGTAGTACCTAGTCGAGCATAGTTCTTTTCTTGTGTCAATATTGTTAAAAAATGAGACAACCACCTCCCCTAGTCAGATGAGTCTTTCACCAGATCTCATAAATGTTGAGTCGAGTCTTTCACTAGATATCATAACTTAACCTTGCTTTCATCCTCCTTTTTTGATTAACCCTTTTTCTCCATATCATAAAAATAAATCTATGACAAATTCAACATTGGTGGATAAAACGAGGCTTTGGGGGGTAGATGTCCAACCTCCAAATATCATGCTGGAGAAAATCCATGTGACATCCCCAAAATAAAGAAATTGGTTGAAATAATTTAGAATCTAAAAGTGCTGGAAAATTATTTATGTTTTTGGTAAATTCCGAAATTGGAAATTTTTTGCCAATTATGGAAATTCTGAATTTCAAATTTTATGATTGTAATAAACGATTTGGCTGTTGGGCAGAGTTCTGGTTTGTCCCAACTAGCTACTTGACTATGACACTTGTATGAAAAAGGAAAGAAAAGAATATTTTATATTGATTGTAGGAGGACAAATGGAGCAGCCATGTTGAAATTAGCTGATCATGACTCCATGAGTGGGTAACACATTGAAATTAACTATGGGTTGATTGTTACAAGTGGAAAATTAGTGATTTGGCCAATAGCAGCCCCTGAAAATCAGGGATTTAGAACGCTGCGAAAATTCCCCAAGAGAGGGAAAAAGTCCTAGGCAAAACTAATAAAAGAGCATATGTGAGGAGGCAGGATGCTGCCAAGTATGCTGGGGAAAAGACTAAGAAATTTTGTTCTTGCTGTTATGAACACTATTGTGTTAGTGTGAGACAAGGGAATACTGTTGATATTCGAAGGACATTCCTAGAGAGGATATTTCAATTCTCCCTCATGGATTCATGGTCAGGCTAGGTGGTGAACCAGGAAAGTAGATTGGTTGCCCTGTTCTATGGTTGGGAGAAATGTGGTTGCTCCCTTCGTCTTCCTGTAAAATCTAGTTCAGATATGTAACTCTACCTCGCTCTAGTCAAATGATTATGTATTGAAATCTGTTTTGCTTCTATATACGATTTTTTTCTGGTCGAATGCTATGAGAAATATCTATCTGTTTACTTCTGAATGATTGGTTGGAATTGTACCCTTTTATTTAGATTTAATACTGGGTAAATTATTAAGATTTCTAGAATGTATTAACAACAAAACGAATTCTGTAATAGTTACAAATCCCATAACAGATTGTCTTGTTTTAGTTTCCTGTGGATGCTACTATTAAACAATGAGCCTTTGCGACTAAGCATACATTCATAAATCCAACAAGTATACTCTACAATAGTGAAGTACTAATCGACGGACGTATAAACCGGTATAGTCATTGAACATATATATATATAGTTATATAGTGTAATGGAACATTCTGCAACATAGGAGGAATGTCACTAAGTAAATTGCCCATACCAGAATCCGATAGCATTAAGGGGATAGATAACATTATGAGAGGAAATTTTTAATTCCAAGAAAAGAAAAGACTCATCGGACCCCATTACAGGTAGGCCATAGAGATATACATACATACATATATATATATATATATATATATATATATATATATACATGCATAAATTGAGAAAGATATGACACTAAGGGATGACCCTGTAAGAAAAGGTTTAACCACAGGTTATAACGTAAATGACAATACTATTTTCTTGTTCATGTCAGTAGACCCATAGAGGTTTTAATCAACATAAATCAAGAACATAGGATAAAATATTCCTTGTTACGTAACCAAAACAGTCCTGTAGATACTTTTAAATAATGATAATAGAAACAGAAGGTAATAAAGTACGAATCATAAGCGAATAATGATGACCATTGAAACTCCCGATGCACAGATCTATAAGGAACTTATACAATAAGCCATCAAAGAAAAACATAATGAAAATTGTATTCGAAATTGCATTGAAGCTATCTAATTCATCGGTAAGCAGTCCATTAAGGGCACATTGGATCATGATAATTGACACAGAAGGTAGACATCATACGAGGCGTGAATCCAAACTAATACTGAAGATATTTTTCTTTCCATGGGTAAGCAGATCGATAAAGGTTACTCAACACTTATAACTGAAGAACAAAATGTAAATGATTTGTGATGCGTGAAACTGGAACTAGTTACTTCTTCGATTGGAACATAAAAGAAACAACTATATCAAATTTGGGAAAGGACCAAACCATAGGCGTAATCAATATGCATGGCCGATTTGGTTCAGAAAGGGTTATACATCCAATAATGAGATTCAATTTTGGAACAAAATAAATATGATAGCCGAACATAAAACCAAATTTATATACTGCAGAGGAGAATACTTCAGAGTTCCAACCACCCCCCAATAGAACTAACACACTTGATATAATAAGCACTGTATTGTTTTTAACAATCGACGGTCTACTTACCAAAGTCCAACTAGGCGCACACTTTGCGATGGTTCGATATACCAAAAATCTTTTTATACAACTCGGGGCATACCCCAGAACTTGAAATTAACCTCTCAGCGGGGTTTGAATCACGACAAATAACTGAGAAACTGCATAGGAACCCGAATACCTTTTTTTGAAGCGAGGAGGGTGTCCCCATGCTTCGACATGCCTACACCTGCACAGAAGTAATGAAAAGTATTAAAACATAACCAACAGGATAAGGTATTTAAATTATAGAATAGGAAATGACTAAAAAAGGACCTGTTGAATACTTAACTGAGGTAGAGGATGTATGCCGCCTGTCGTCGTTCTACATTGCCTGGACTGAGAGGGGAAAGGGTGTTCGTGCCTCCTTTATGGATACCCTCTCACATCCAAGGGCCCATCATTAGTAATAGATACTAGTATATAATCCAAAGGGATAATACAAGAATGACAGAAAGAATAACAGTCGTAAAAAGAAAGTATGCATGGTAAACATAAACCTTTTTGCATTCAACTTAATAGAAGAGATTAAATGTGTTCGGAAAATGGGAATACCTCGACTTCTAAATCGATGCTACTAGCTAGCACTAAAAACAGCCACAGAAGACCAGGAAAAAAGTAACAGGAATTTAATGGACTATCCAACGGAGGGGACCAAATGATAATAACACAGGTTTAACCGAACTAGGAAGCAAAACAACAAGGGTGTAATGCACTATCCAACGGAGGAGAATAGAGAATTATAGCAAGGGGTCTAACCGAAAGGTTCTCTACTTCTTGATAGATGTTGTGATATGAGTAATGGCTCGGTCCCGACAGGTCATATTCTACAGGAACAGGGATAAACTAAAATAGGAGTCAAAACCCTTACAAAACAGAACCTGACTCTTTTCTTTTTCCTAACACAGTACCCTGGAAATATGACGAAGACTTTATCATAGAACAGAGGTGTGCATAGAACCATAGAAAAGGATGAATGTTTGTTTAAAAACGTAAATAAAAAGAGAGTCGAAGATAAAACTTACCACACAGAACGACAATCAAAAATCACCACCAAGAACCTCCACGCACTTAGCACAGAGACTGAACCGTGTACCCTAGCCTTCAGGCTTGAACCAACAAAGGTTTTGGTCTATGTATTTTGTCTATCCTTCACAAAAAGGAAACCTTAACCAGGGTGCAAATGGAAAGGCCTGAGACGGTGAACCCTCTCTTCCCCAAACGAAAAGCCGAATGAGAGTGAAAGTGATCCAGGGCAGGATCTTTTATGATTATGGTTGAGTTTTAAACTTGCATGAATTCATTAACCATTGAGAATTTTAATGATAGAATGACGAAAGAAGAGGATTATATCAGTCAAATCAACATATGCAGATCTGAAAATAGTAAAGAATAGCAAACCATAAGAACGCAGGTTGATAACGGAGTTCGGCACAATGTTTGCCTACGTCTCCGGGCCTTTTTCCTGTGGGGGAGGCTTCTTTATTTCTGCTCAAGTGCTCAAAATTTCATCTCAACAATGCCCAAAGGCTACAAGACTAATCTGGTCTTGTTGTCCCAGATCTCAAGAACCCAATGCAAGAAACGGCACGCAAATCTGATGCTCCAAGCTCCCAGAAACGATCCAACAACGTTTCCACCTCAAGGGCTACCCTGCAACAAACTGACTTTGGCTTGTCTCTCCAACAGCATAACTCTGCAAAAATGACTGTCCCATTGGCCTCAACAGGCCTGGTTTATATAGAAATGGAGTTGGTTTCTCATCCCCAACTTCCTCCAAGAATCTGGCCTCCAAAAAAGCCCAATATCCTCCAAAAATGGAGCAAATCTGCTCAAAATAGGCATAATTAATTAACAAAAACCAAATTTTGTTTTAAAAACCCATTTTGGACTTTAGATTAGGCGCTAGGCCCCAAATCCGCGCACGCGCCCTTTGTTTTCGGTCATATGAGTTGGCCATATGGCCACGCGCTCGCGCGCTGGCCCTCTCCCATAGGCTCCTGGTCTCGTGGCGCTTGGAACGGAACCCGGCGCTAACTGTTACAACAGCCCCCCCCACGCATTTTCGGTGGAACAGCCCGGTTCTATGGGCTTGTCAATAGGCCCACGGGCCATATGTCATAACAATATCCGCACCATATTTGGTGTAGCCCCCGGGCTTTAAGTTATGGTTACGTTGTATAAAACGTGTCGAGGGCTGGGGCTAAGCCCCGACCCTTTTTCCGCCCGGTCGAACCAACAACCAAACTTAAAAACAATTCTTGTCGCTTCACATAACATGAACCACCGTTGCCCAAGTGGCTAGCCCGTAGTTGTTAAACCATTGCCCTGTCAATAGGTCACCGGTTCGATTCCCCCGGCGAGCCAAAAACCATTTTATAAACATAAAACCATCGAACCAATAGCATAGCGCCACGTGGAAGCCCGTGACTGGGCCACGTGGCGCTTAAAAAACCAATCACACCCTGACACGCGTCAACCCCAGATTGGTCCACGTCAACTCTGTCGTACTGCCACGTTGCTTGCCGAGTCAGCTCGTCCGTACGCCCTGTCAGCCTGCCACGTCACTGGATGACGTCATCGTGCCATGTGTCACCCTGTGAGTGGTGACATGTGTCACCTCATAACTGGCCGATCGTACGCCCAAAGTGCCAAATTCACCTGACACATGTCGCGTCCTGGTGATGCCACGTGTCCTTCGTACGGACCTGCCACGTGTCGCTCTCTGATGCTGCCATGTGTCGTCATCTCCATCTGCCACGTGTCGCCTTTTGGTTGGCCCACGTCAGCTGTACGGACCTGCCACGTCAGTTGTACGGACTGACACGTGTCTATACGGACTGTACGGACAAGTACAGTCAGCATCCAAAATTTTGCATGTTTGGCTTTTCGGACAGAACGCGATATCTCCTCCATACGGACTCCGTTTGACATAAAAATTATACAACCGGAATCAGGAAGACGAGATGGACGCAATGGCGCAGGTTTCGTCGCAATCCGAGCACTTTCATTTTTGAGCATTTTTCAAGCCCTATCAGGCTTCTAGATCTGTTTTCAGATCACACCTCCCCACAACAAGACCTTTTGGTCCCCAAAAGGTTACTGACGAGTTAACAAGCCTGGGATAGGCCACCCGGCTTGTCCTCTGTCTCTGAACTCTGTCCTGTGCACCTGTCTCATCAAGATCAGCTGTAATACAATGATGACTACTGAAAGTACATTGTTAGTCATTGCAATCCTGTTACATTTCACTGAAGCCACTATCATCCATGTACTGAACATTACTAATGATAACATCAGAAAAATGACTGCAATTGAACTGATATACTGGAAGTATTTTCACGACATGAGTTTATCTTTAAGCACTTTATGATTAATTTTCCACTCCATAATCATATCATGTTCTTGCTTAAGATCTATAACTTCACTTGAAACAATTAATGGTTTGTCGCTTACTTGCACTGCCTTTGTTAACTGTTCCATTGTTTGAAGTTTATTACTTTCTTTAACATGATGAGCATGCACTATGTAGTCATGACCTTC
>ML803964.1:257343-275187 GCA_009831015.1 Picea engelmannii | reverse complement strand
GATCTCAAGAACCCAATGCAAGAAACGACACGCAAATCTGATGCTCCAAGCTCCCAGAAACGATCCGACAGCGTTTCCATCTCAAGGGCTACCCTGCAACAAACTGACTTTGGCTTGGCTCTCCAACAACATAACTCTACAAAAATGACTGTCCCATTGGCCTCAACAGGCCTGGTTTATATAGGAATGGAGTTGTTTTCTCATCCCCAACTTCCTCCAAGAATCTGGCCTCCAAAAAAGCCCAATATCCCCCAAAAATGGAGCAAATCTGCTCAAAATAGGCATAATTAATTAACAAAAACCAATTTTTGTTTTAAAAACCCATTTTGGACTTTAGATTAGGCGCTAGGCCCCAAATCCACGCGCGCGCCCTTCGTTTTCGGTCATATGAGTTGGCCATATGGCCACGCGCTCGCGCGCTGGCCCTCTCCCATAGGCTCCTGGTCTCGTGGCGCTTGGAACGGAACCCGGCGCTAACTGTTACAACAGCCCCCCCCCGCGTATTTTCGGTGGAACGGCCCAGTTCTATGGGCTTGTCAATAGGCCCACGGGCCATATGTCATAACAATATCCGCGCAATATTTGGTGTAGCCCCTGGGCTTTAAGTTATGGTTACGTTGTATAAAACGTGTCGAGGGCTGGGGCTAAGCCCCGACCCTTTTTCCGCCCGGTCGAACCAACAACCAAACTTAAAAACAATTCTTGCCGCTTCACATAACACGAACCACCGTTGCCCAAGTGGCTAGCCCGTAGTTGTTAAACCGTTGCCCTGTCAATAGGTCGCCGGTTCGATTCCCCCGGCGAGCCAAAAACCATTTTATAAACATAAAACCATCGAACCAATAGCATAGCACCACGTGGCAGCCCGTGACTGGGCCACGTGGCGCTTAAAAAACCAATCACACCCTGACACGCGTCAACCCCAGATTGGTCCACGTCAACTCTGTCGTACTACCACGTTGCTTGCCGAGTCAGCTCGTCCGTACGCCCTGTCAGCCTGCCACGTCACTGGATGATGTCAGCGTGCCACGTGTCACCCTGTGAGTGGTGAAACGTGTCACCTCATAACTGGCCGATCGTACGCCCAAAGTGCCAAATTCACCTGACACGTGTCGCGTCCTGGTGATGCCACGTGTCCTCCGTACGGACCTGCCACGCGTCGCTCTCTGATGCTGCCACGTGTCGTCATCTCCATCTGCCACGTGTCGCCTTCTGGTTGGCCCATGTCAGCTGTACGGACCTGCCACGTCATCTGTACGGACTGACACGTGTCTATACGGACTGTACGGACAGGTACAGTCAGCATCCAAAATTTTGCCTGTTTGGCTTTTCGGACAGAACGTGATATCTCCTCCATACGGACTCCGTTTGACATAAAAATTATACCACCGGAATCAGGAAGACGAGACGAACGCAATGGCATAAGTTTCGTCGCAATCCAAGCACTTTCATTTTTGAGCATTTTTCAAGCCCTATCAGGCTTCTAGATCTGTTTTCAGATCAGAAAGGCGCGGGATTAACCTACGAATGGAGAAAAAGGAGAGAAGGAGGTCGTACATAGACCATGATATTAGGGGGAAGGTGTCAACATTTCCTTGGAAGCATGCCAGTCGAGCTCTGTGTCGAATAGACACTTTTCCAGGTGTATTAAATTGTGCATACATGCCCTTAAGGCATATTTCCTTCCACCTGTATCGGATTTAGGGGCATTGATGGCGAGGCAACCACAGGAAGGTTTCACTACATTGTTTCATGTCGAATCCAACTTCCCTGCATTAAAAACCAAAATGGTTGGGCCTTGTCATTACTTAACGAGTTGTGTGCCAACGATCATAATCCCTAACCTCTAATAGATTAATCCCATGCGCGCTATAAATTCAAGGTGCAATTTTTTGGCCGAAGTAAACCCACTTTACCTTTTTTTTACGAATAAGATTAATTTCTCCTTGTAGATTGTATAATTATACTTACACTTAAGGGATTTGTCTTCTATAGGCCTAGCACCTCTAACCTTGCATTATAGGATAGCAAGACTCTAAGTGGTTATTACTACATGTCTTAGAGTGGCTTAGGAATACGATAGTGGATAGTATTGAGTTACCATGAGACAAAGGGTCCTTAATTATAGATATGTTGTCGTATGTAACACCTTACCAAAAGAAATAGTGACCCTATGTTAATAGGATAGAGGAGCGAAAGCAGTAATACAAATGTACCTTAGGATAGACAAGTGATTAAACGACCTCAAGGATACAAAACCAATTCAATGTTCGCAAACAATTTTTTTTTTGTATGTAAATTTTGAGGTACATTAGATATGGTATCAGAGCAAAAAGGTGACAACACTGGACCTGAGCAGGGCTACAATAGTTGTTTAGTATAGATATCTTTCTATTTATGTAAAACTAACAAAAATATGATGGTTACAAACAAAAAGCTATTTCTTTTTTTTTATTTATTGCAGCTCAGGAATATGCAGAGATCAGGATGGGAGAAAACCCGTAGCAAGGACCCCCTGAAGATACAAGACAAAAGAGTGATGAAAGTTCACTCACGGAAGTGTTGGAAACAATGAGGAACCTTATTCTTGAATTACAGATTTTCAAAGCGGACAATGAAAAACTAAAAAAAGAACAACAAGAACAACAAGAGATAAATGAAGTCCTGCTATGCGGTATAGTGACCAACAAAAGCCCAAAGGATGATAACCACAAGGAAGAAGTTAGAAAAAGGGCTTCCAAGAACTCCGGGGCAGAAACAAAAAAAGGAAATAGTTCATCAGAAGGAACACCTTCAGCTGAGGAAAAAACTAAATCTGGCAGAAAAAGAAAATAAGTAGACCACCTTGAAGGAGAATTTAAAAAGATTAAACCAACTACTTTTGATGGAGAATCCAAGACAGGAGAGGAAGCTAAAGCATGTTTGTTGGACATCAAAAAATACTTCCAGATCTACAATTATTCTAGAAACATGAAGGTCAGAATGGCCATTTACAATCTGAAAGGGAAGGCCAACATTTGGTGGCAGGACCTGAAATTGGCCAAGGGCCTCAAGTAAAAAAAATTGGAATGGTCTAACTTTAAGAAGTATTTCAAGAAACAATACCTTTTGTAAAGTTACTATGAAAGAAAGAGAAAATAATTCTATGAGTTACGACTTTTACAGATGACAATGGAGGACCTTATAAATAATTTTTTAGAATTGTTAAGGTTCGTACCATACATCCGAGAGGATAAAATAAAAATTCAGTGTTTTCTAAGCTGCCTACCACAGTCCTAAAAGGACATAATTGAATTTGACAACCCCAAATCCTTGAGCGAAGTATTCAGGAAAGCCCGAATGTGCTACAATCAATATAAACAGCGGGTGGAGTTTCCCAAATCTTGGAAAGATAAGAAACAAGAGAAAATGAACCAACGGAAGAAGGGGTACTAGCCAGCTCCTCATCGGAATATAGCAAAAAGTTTTTCGAGAAAGGAATTTCACTCAAACCATATGAATACGTAAGGCAGTGGTAAACCAGTAAACTTGGGAATAAAGAAGTTTGGAGACAACCCCTGCGAGCCATTAAACTGTTGGGAATGCGGAGAGTCTCATCTAAGAAGGAACTATCCACATTTGAGTTCAACAAATAGAACTGTTGTTCATAATCTGTAGGAAGCCTCGATAGTGGGAGATGTGGGCAGAAGCCTACATCGGATAAATGTAGCCATAAGTGCTCGACAAGCTGACCACCAATCCTCGGTGGTAGAAATTGAAGGTAAAATCAATGATACTCAAATTTATGTTTTAATTGACCCTGGAGCTACATTAAGTTATATTACACCTAGTGTGGTTGAGTCAAACCAACTTAAGAAACTCAAGCATGCGAAATCATGTCTTGTACAATTAGCGACTGGTACGAAAATAAAAGTAGCAAAGTTTGTTCCGGATTTTGAATTCATCTTAGATGGTCAATGTATAAAGACCGATCTGAACATCCTACCATTAAGATCTTACGATATGATTATTGGGATGGACTGGTTGGAATGACACAAAGCAATATTAAATTGCTATACAAAGATGCTTAGTTATAAGGATGATTCTGACACTACCAGGACAACCCAAGGTATATCGAAACCAGTATCAATCAGACAAATTTCAGCGATGCAACTAAAGAAATGTATGAGAAAGGGATGCCAAGTGTATGCCATCCAAGTCATGAATCTAGCAATAAAGGGGGATACGCCAAAGTTGGAAGACTTTGTTGTCCTACATGATTTCAAAGACATGTTTGTGGATGAGATACCAGAATTACCCCCTAGAAGGGAAATAGACTTCTCCATAGATCTGTTACCCGGTTCCACTCCTATATCAAAGTCGCCTTACTGTATGAGTCTACCCGAACTGACAGAATTAAAAATACAATTACAATAGTTGTTGGACAAAGAGTACATCAGACCGAGTGTCTCACCTTGGGGAGAACCAGTCCTCTTTGTGAAAAATAAGGATGGTACTCCAAGATTATGTATCGACTATAGATAACTGAACAAGATGACTATTAAGAATAAATGCCCTTTACCAAGGATAAATGATCTTTTCGATCAAGTGGGGCAGGGGGCAAAGATCTTTTCAAAATTGGATTTATGCTCCGGATATCATCAAATTCGGATAAAAAATGAAGACATAAACAAAACAACATTTTAGACAAGATACAGACATTATGAGTTTGTAGTCATACCATTCGGACTCACTAATGCCCTAGCCACCTTTATGTGCTTAATAAACAGTATTTTTAGTGAGTACTTGTACAAGTTTATGGTAGTATTCATCGACGACATCCTAGTCTATTCAAAGACGGAGGAGGAAAATGAGGAACACTTAAGAATAGTGCTGCAAATATTAAGGAAGCACAAACTGTATGCTAATTTCAACAAGTGTGACTTCTACCAGAAAGAGATACAATACCTTGGACATATAATTTCAGCAAAGGGCATTGTCGTCGATTCATAAAAGACAAAATCCATTAGGGAATGTCCGATACCTAAAGATGTAGCGGATATACGGTCGTTCATGGGAATCACCGGATATTACCGCCAGTTTATAGAGGGGTTTTCCAAGATAGCCTACCCTATCACCTCATTACAAAAGAAAGGAACTAGGTTTAATTAGTCAGAGAAGTGTCAAGACAGCTTCAACAAACTTAAGGAATTATTGACAACGACACCCATATTGAAAGTAGAAGACCCAAATAAAGACTTCACTGTATGTGTTGATGCAAGTAAAGAAGGACTAGGTGGTGTCCTATCACAGGAAGGACACATTATCTGTTATGAGTCTCAGAAATTAAAAGAACATGAGCAGAATTACATCACCCATGACTTGGAGTTGGCAGCAGTAATACATGCTCTAAAGATGTGGCGACACTACATAATGGGTAGAAGATTTCTATTATTAACAGACAATAGCGGGGTGAAATATTTGCTTAACAAGCCAGATATTACCGCAAGGTAGGAAAGGTGGTTATCTTTCTTGAGAGAATTCGACTTCGAGGTCAGACATATCAAGGGCAAGGAAAACAAGGTAGAAGACACCTTAAGTACAAGAATCCACGGGTTATTTGAAATCAATACTAGCAGGGAAGAAAGTGATCTAGAAGAAAGAATAAAGGCGACAGGTATTGATGACGAAAACTATACTAAAGTAATGACAGAATTATCAAACAACACCGCGAACTCAGATAAACTAGATCTAAGTATCGACGAGAAGGGACTATTACGATTTAAAAATAGATTTTACATACTAGATTCAACAAGGTTAAAATTAACAATCTTGGACGAAGTGCATAAGAAACCATATTCTGGCCACCCAGGTTACCAGAAAATGATAACAACACTTAGAAAACTATTTTATTGGCCTAGTATGAAGGGCGAAACAACAGAATATTTGGCATGGTGTCAAGATTGTCAGCAGGTTAAGGCTGAACACCAGCATCTAGCCGGCCTATTATAGCCATTGCCAGTACCAAAATGGAAATGGGAGACTATATCACTCGACTTCATAGCAGGTTTGCCAAAAACTCAGAAACAAAATGACTCTATCATGGTTGTTATAGATAAACTCAGTATGTCCACACATTTTATTCCTATAAAGTCTACTTTTAAAGTTATAAACATTGCTGAAATATTCATGAAAGAAATATTTAGACTACATGGTATTCCTAAAATGGTGATTTCAGATAGAGACGTAAAATTCACATCCACCTTTTGGAAGGAATTGTTTGGAGGGCTCAATACTAACTTGAATTTTAGTACAATTTATCATCCAAAAACGGATGGATAGACCGAAAGGACAAACCAGATTGTGGAGGATATGCTCCGCATGTATGTGAGAACAAAACCGAATAAGTGGGAAGACTATCTGCACTTGGTAGAATTTGCATATAACAATGAGTACCAAACCTCGGCTAAGTTAAGCCCTTTTGAAATACTCTACGATAGAAAATGTAGGACACCAATCAGCTGGGATAACCTGACTGACAGACTTATGGTTGGACCTAAAATTCTTCAAGAAATGGAGAACATGGTTAGAAATTTACAACAGACCTTGAAGGAAGCACAGGACAGACAGAAGAGTTACACAGACCAGAAAAGATGACACTTGGAATTTCAAGAAAGAGACCATGTTTATTTGAAGGTCAAAGCCCAAAAAACCTCGTTGAAATTAGGGAATTATGCCAAGTTGGCACCCAGGTTTTGTGGGCCCTTCGAGATACTAGCTCGAATTGGACCCGTAGCATACCAAGTTGCACTTCCAGCTAATCTAAGAATTCATAATGTATTTCATGTTTCATTGCTGAAAAATTATATTCATGACCCTACTGATATGATTGATTGGAACTTGGTGTAGGTGGAACCCAAAGGTGAGTTCCAGGTGGAACCCATGCGCTTTCTGGATCGAAGAGAAATAACACTTCAGAACAGAGTCATTGCATAGGTAAAGGTTCAATGGAAGAACTTTAGTCCTGAGGAGGCCACTTGGGAATTGAAGGGAGAATTGAGGAAATCTCATCCAATCCTCTTCCAGGAAAGGAATGAACACTGAGGACAGTGTTTTATTTAAGGGGGAAAGGATGTGACATCCCCAAAATAAAGAAATTGGACAAAATAATTTAGAATCTAAAAGTGTTGGAAAATTATTTCCGTTTTTGGTAAATTCCGAAATCGGAAAATTTTTGCCAATTATGGAAATTCTAAATTTCAAATTTTATGATTGTAATAAATGATTTGTCTGTTGGGTAGAGTTCTGATTTGTCCCAACTAGCTACTTTTTTTTTTGTTTGTTTGTTAATTTGTGCAGGACCTGCGATTAACCTGTGGCTTGAGAAACCGCGACTCAGGGGCATCTAAGCCATCAAAATCACCCAGGGATCGCACCCGGCCTGAGCCACACCAACCCTTAACATGGTTGGATTTTTTGTCCCCGCAGGTTTCGAATCGGTGACTTTAACATCACGGAGTGGCTTAACAACACACTCCGTCACCGACTGTCCTACACCTCGGGGACTTCCCAACTAGCTACTTGACTATGACACTTGTATGAAAAAGGAAAGAAAATATTATTTTATATTAATTGCTGGAGGACAAATGGAGCAGCCATGTTGAAATTAGTTGACCATGACTCCATGAGTGGGGAACACATTGAAATTAACTCTGGGCTGATTGTTACAAGTGGAAAATCAGTGATTTGGCCAATAGTAGCCCCTGAATATCAGGGATTTAGAAGGCTACGAAAATTCCCCAAGAGAGGGAAAAATTCCTAGGCAAAACTAATAAAAGAGGATATGTGAGGAGGCAGGATGCTGCCAAGTATGCTGCGGAAAAGACTAAGAAATTTTGTTCTTGCTATTATGAACACTACTTTGTTAGTGTGAGGCAAGGGAATATTGTTGATATTCGAAGGACATTGCTGGAGAGGACATTTCAATTCTCCCTCTTGGATTCATGCTCAGGCTAGGGGGTGAATTGGTCAAGTAGATTGGCTTCCCTGTTCTGTGGTTGGGAGGAACGTGGCTGCTCCCTTTGTCTTCCCATAAAATCTGGTTCATATATGTAACTCTACCTCACTCTAGTCAAATGATTATGTATTGAAATTCGTTTTACTTCTATATACGATTTTGTTCTGGTCGAATGCTGTGGGAAATATCTATCTGTTTACTTCCGAATGATTGGCTGGAATTGTACCTTTTTATTTAGATTTAATACTGGATAAATTATTAATATTTCTGGAATGTATTAACAACAAAATGAATTCTGTAATAGTTACAAATCCCATAACAGATTGTCTTGTTTTAGTTTCCTATGGATGCTACTATTAAACAATGAGCCTTTGCGACTAAGCATACATTCATAAATCCAACAAGGATACTCTACAATAGTGAAGTACTAATCGACCGACATATAAACCGGGATAGTCATTGAACATATATATATATATAGTTATATAGTGTAATGGAACATTTTGCAACAGAGGAGGAATGTCACTAAGTAAACTTCCCATACCAGAATCTGATAGCGTTAAGGGGATAGATAACCTTATGAGCGGAAATTTTTAATTCCAAGAAAAGAAAAGACTCATCGGACCCCATTACAGGTAGGCCATATAGATATATATATACATGCATAAATTGAGATAGATACGATAGTAAGGGATGACCTTGTAAGCAAAGGTTTGACCATAGGTTATGACGTAAATGAAAATACTATTTTCTTGTTCGTGTCAGCAGACCCATAGAGGTTTTAATCAACATAAATCAAGAACAAAGGATAAAAGATTCCTTGTTACGTAACCCAAACAATCCTGTAGAGACTTTTAAATAATGATAATAGAAACATAAGGTAATAAAGCATGAATCATAAATGAATAATGATGACCATCGAACCTCCTAGTGCACAGATCTATAAGGAACTTATACAATAAGCCATCACAGAAAAATAGATTGAAAATAGTATGCAAAATTGCATTGAAGCTATCTAATTCACTGGTGAGTAGTCCGTTAAGGGCATATTGGATCATGATAATTGACACAGAAGGTAGACAACATACAAGGTGTGAATCCAAACTAATACTGAAGCTATTTGTTTTTTCCATGGGTGAGCACATCGATAAAGGTTACTCGACACTTATAACTGAAGAACATAATGTAAATGATTTGTGATGTGTGAAACTGGAACTAGTTACTTCTTCCATTGGAACATAAATGAAACAACTATATTAAATTTGGGAAAGGGCCAAACCCTAGGAGTAATCACTATGCATGGACGATTTGGTTCGGAAAGGGTTATACATCGAATAAAGAGATTTGATTTTGGAACAAAATAAATATGATAGCTGAACAGAAAACCAAATTTATATTATGGAGAGGAGAATACTTTAGAGTTCCAACCCCCCCCCCCCAATAGAACTAACACACATGATATAATAAGAATTGTATTTTTTTTAACAATCGATGGTCTCCTTACCAAATTCCAACCAGGCGCACACTGTGCGATGGTTCGATATACCAGAAATCCTTTTATACAACATGCGGTGTACCCCAAAACTTGAAATTAACCTCTCAGCGTGGTTTGAATCATGACAAATAACTAAGAAACTGTGTAGGAACCCGAATATCTTTTGTTGAAGTGAGGAGGGAATCCCCATGCTTTGACATGCCTACACCTACAAAGAAGTAACAAAAAGTATTAAAACATAACCAACAGAATAATGTATTTAAATTACAGAATAGGAAATGACTAAAAAAATGACCTGTTGAATACTTAACTGAAGCAGAGGATGTATGCCACCTGTTGTCGCACAACAACACCCGGACCGAGAGGGGAAAGGGTGTTCGTGCCTCCCTGATGGATACCCTCTCACATACAAGGGCCCATCATTAGTAATAGATACCAGTATATAGTCCAAAGGGATAATACAGGAATAACAGAAAGAATAACTGGCGTAAAAAGAAACTATGCATGGTAAACATAAACCTTCATGCATTCAACTTAACAGAAGAGATTAAACGCGTTCAGAAAATGGGAAGAACTCAAGTTCTAAATCGATGCTACCAGATAGCACTAAAACTAGCCACAGAAGACCAAGAAAACAATAACAAGAATTTAATGGACTATCCAATGGAGGGGACCAAAAGATAATAACGTGGGTTTAACCAAACCAGGAATCAAAACAACAAGGGTGTAACGGACTATCCAATGGAGGAGAACAAAGAATAATAGCAAGGGGTTTAACAAAAAGGTTCTCGACTTCTTGATATACGTTGTGATATGAGTAATGGCTCGTTCCCGATAGGTCGTATTGTGCAGTAACAGGGATAGACTAGAATAGGAGTCAAAACCCTTACAAAAAAGAACCCGACTCTTTTCTTTTTCCTAACATAGTACCCTAAAAATATAACGAAGGATTTATCACAGAACAGAGGTGTGCACAGAACCACAGTCAAGGCCGAATGTTTGTTTAAAAATGTAAATAAAAAGAGAGACGAAGATAAAACTTACCACACAGAATGGATATCGGAAAGCACCACCAAGAACCTCCATGCACTTAGCACAGAGATTGAACCATGTACCTCGACCATGAGGCTTGAACCAACAAAGGTTTTAGTATATTTATTTTCTCTATCCTTCACAAAAAGGAAACCTTAACTAGGGTGCGAATGGAAAGGCCTGAGACGGTGAACCCTCACTTCCCCAAACCAAAAGTTGAATGAGAGTTAAAGGTGTGGGAGTAACCTCCAAATGGAGCAAAAGGAGAGAAGGAGCTCGTACATAGACCATGTGATTAGGGGGAAGGTGTCAACGTTTCCTTGGAAGCACGCCAGTTGAGCTTTGTGTCGAACAGACACTTTCCCAGGTGTATTAAATTGTGTAGACAGGCCCTTAAGGCATAGTTCCTTCCACCTTTATCGGAGTTAAGGACATTGATGGCAAGGCAACCAAAGGAAGTTTTCACTACACTGTTTCATGTCAAATCCAACTACCCTGCATTAAACACCAAAACGGTTGGGCCTTGTCATTACCTAATGAGTTGTGTGCCAACGATCATAATCCCTAACCTCTAATAGATTCACCCCCTACACACTATAAATTTAGGGTGCAATTTTTAGTGGCCGAAGTTAACCCACTTTACCTTTGTTTTCTGAATAAGATTAGTTTCTCCTTGTAGACTATATAATTCTACTTACACTTAAGGGATTGGTCTTCTATAGGCCTGGAACCTCTAACCTTGCATTACAGGATAGCAAGACTCTAAGTGGTTATTACTACATGTCTTAGAGTGGCTTAGGAATAAGATAGTGGATAGTATTGAGTTACCATGAGACAAATGGTCCTTAATTATAGATATGTTGTCGTATGTAACACCTTACCAAAAGAAATAGAGACCCTATGTTAATAGGATAGAGGAGCGAAAGAAGTAAGACGAATGTACCTTAGGATAAACAAGTGATTGAACAGCCTCAAGGATACAAAACCAATTCAATTTTCGCAAACAATTTTTTTTTTTGTATGTAAATTTTGAGGTACATTACAATCCACTAGCTTCCATCATGCATCTGGGGGACAAGTACCAACTATCCATGGTTCCCAATTGAAACCTTTATAAATTACGTTGGGAAATCTTTGGAGTCTCCTTTAATCTCTTTTCAGACTCCATAAAAATCAAAATATTTCCAAGTTATTTTGATTACTTTAATGCTTGTTTAAATATTTGAAAGGGAATATTTTGAGTGTTAGTTTATCTCTTTTTCAACCTCACAAGAATAATTATGAAAAATGAGTACTCTAATTAAGAATCAATAGAAGAGTTCTCCCCTATATTGTTTTACACTTTTTTCGGGCTTGGGAGACTGAATTTATAAAAAGGTCATCCATGGAGTCATCTTTAAGTTATTTTTCAGACTCTCTAAACGTGAAAAACCATCGAGTTTACCTTATTTGAGCTCGTAAAACTATGCATTGAAGGACCTATGTGATTCCAATCTCTAGGAACCATACAAGACCGAACCCCTTCTTCCTCAAGTTCACCAAACATATGTAAAGGGACTCATTTGAAGGATGAGATATACTTAGCACCTATTATCCTCCTCAAGATTGTTAAAAAAGAAAGGGGTACTCATCTATTTGGGTGGGAGGAAAATTGAAGGAAGTGGGTGAATTTTTTTGGAATCCTTTATGGCATCCATTTTTTTCACTCTTAAACATGGCACATGTTTGCATCTTGTCTTATAGTTGGGTAATATTCTTGTCTTTGAGTCATACCAATTCCATGTGTCACCATACTTTTTTGTCTAGTCGAATATTGATCTTATTGTTGTCACATTATGTTCTTGATACTTGTTGAGTCAATGCTACCAAGTCAGTTGTCATGATTCATAATGTTCAAGGGGAGTTTCACTTCAAACCATCCATTTGCACTATTACCAGTTTCCATTTCTTGTGTCATTCCATACTCATTTGTTTCACCATCTTACATCACTTTCTGATGTTAGTTTCATGTCGTTTATGGGGGATACATGAAGGCCCTCCTTCGACGAGTCTTTTCCTGTCGACTTCAGCACATTATCTGGGAATTAAACTTAGAAACTAGCTAGTACCTTAGGACATGCATGCCTCAATGGAAGGCCTCCTCGGTTTTGATAGTCGACTTACATCAATGACTCATCATCGATCGATTCCACAAATGTTCCACCTCAACTCATTTATTCACATTTGTTGGAATTCATTAGGGTACCTTGGGAGTCATGGAAATCATTGGTGATTTCTCTCATTCTTGTTAAAGGTTTACATAAATGACCAATAATCAATTGGTTTCTACCGTATTCGACATCAAATCATCTATTCACATAGCTAGATTTGTACTGCATATAGATCAGGAAGAAGACCCTAGTTTGGGTGCTCACTCTGTTATGTGCCTTTCCTAGGTTGCGATGAAGATCATTTGAGCATGTAAAATATTTTAGTACAATCACCATGATGGAAATCTTAATTATATATAAACTATCATATAGATCCACATTGTATATATTTATGTCTATGTTTTGTCATTTCGTAGCTCCATTGTGTATTGTTTGTGGCTGCGCTTAGTTCATGTCATGGACATATGGATCCACAATGTATCTTTAGTGGCCATATAATTAGTCTGTATTATCATGGATTTGTAGTGTATTGGTTGGAAACCATGCTTTGAGCCATCTCATATTTTGAGCATAGGTATACCTTCCTCGGAAATGGAACATATATTAATAGTTTTTGATAATTGTTTGCATCTTCTGCAAGGTTCTCCCACTCTAGCACCCTTGAATTGAAGAATTTGTAAAGTGTTTCGACTATCATTTTCTCTTCTAACCTCACACATTATGGGGCATCGGTTACAGATAAAAATGCTACATTTGTGTTTCACACCCTAAGTGTCACAAGTGTGAGAAAGTGATGTATGCACCTTGGTAAGTGCCGAATGCACTATCAAAAGTGTCGTATGGACATTCCCAAGTTTTTCATTCACTTTTTGAGGTGTCACAACCCATTTAAACCATTAAAATAGTTGTTCATAACCCCTAATTCACATGGGAGGAGGATACCCATTATTTCTAGGTCAAAACACACATTTTCCTTCAAAAATTTGACCTTTTTTGGGAATGTATGAAGGGTGGCACCCCCTGTTCATGTGTAGGGAGCATGAGTGCTCCTCTTCCCATGTATGGGGAGTTCCACTTTTTGCATATGGTGCCTTATCTCTCACTCTGGGGGAGCGCCATTATTTTTAGAGGAAACAGAGGATCCTCCACTTTAATCTAAGGGCCAACTCTCTCAATATGGGGTTGGTTATGTTTGATCCCCATATCTTGGATTCACTTTAGGATCTGATCCAAACCTCAAGGAGTCATATCCTCAACCATATCCTTCATTTTCTCATGGTATTTGTGCCTCTCAATCCTATATATTAAGGGATTTCCTATGCGAAGGGGAGGATATTAGAGGTATCAAACCTTTGATCTTGGGGGAAGTAATCAGTCAGAGTATCATGATTTTGATATTGGTAGATTCATGCAAGGGATGGATGAGGAGAGATTGGAGTGTTGCTGCATCAATTGTTCTTTGTGAGTATTGTCTTTGGGTTCTCATTGGAATATACTTGGACGCTTTCCTTCAATCTTGTCTATTCTTGCATGTGACTTTCTATTGTTCCTTCAATCTTTGTAGAAGGATTTGTTTTACTTAATCTTGTAGATTAGGAGATAGTCATTTCTCTTTGCATCCCTTTGTAGGTATCAATTTTCTCCAGGGAGTTTTAGTATCAAGCTCACAGATTAGAATCATCGAGGAAAAACTTTGAAACAAGGTACATCATGCCCTTTCTCCCTCTCTCTTTCTGATTAGTTAAACTTAGTTCAAAGGGATCTTAGTCTCCCCTTGTAGTGTTTCTATCTTAGTATAGGGGTCTGGTAATATAAGGGAGCTTTCATCTATCCGTAGACAAAACATTCTGCAACACTCACCCAACCTTGGTGCACCCCTCATTTCAGCGCACCCCATCCATTTAACCAATTCATCATATTGGTTTTGTGTGCTCATTAGGTGAGTCAGGCCAGCTCTCCTATATGCGCACTCCATGCCTTATCCAATTCACTTGTAATTTATGAAGTGTCCAAGTATTTCCCTGAACTCTTCATAAAATTGTTCATATTCTAACTTGCGTCCCAAGGCATCTTGGGTGGAGTCGCCGCTTGGCACGTTGTATGCCCAAGAAAACCCAACTCTCTCCTATATGAAGAATTTTGTCTCCTCATTCAGAATGAGCATCCTTCTTCCCATTTATTGTGGTGGAAGTGTTCTCGTCGGAGCTAAGCTATCGAGGCCTTACAACTTTCATATTGCAGTCACATTTCATCCAAAATTTTGAATTTTGGAATCATCTAATTGATCAACAAGATATTCTAATTACAAAATCAGAGTTTACATTTTATTATAAACTTGAATGCCATCTTAATGAAACAACTTTGTCTTGTTTGAAACCTTATTCCCTTGGGGATTCTAATCTTAGACTCAACTTATAGCTAGATTAATGAACCACTTTAATATTTTAACTTGTAATGTTTCATAACAAAAAAACATTTATTATACCATTTCTCACCTCTTACGACCCAGATTTAAATTAACTCATTGTGTACCCACACACATATATATGTTAAATTAATGTTACAATATAATAGTTGATATGTTGATGTTACTCTATGTTAAGGGTGTTGATAATTCATTCTTGTACGTTCACCTTGCCACCTTTCTAATTCTATAAGATTTATGCTTTGCATGTCCTTTTTGAGATTGGCATGGAATCAACAACTAGGATCAACAACTTTGGATGTTGTGTGGGTTTTCATAGATCATGCTTTCTAAATTAGAGAATAAACTTGTAAGAAGAAAAGGTGAATTTAGATATTGAGAATCAAATATAAAATTTTAAAATTAATGGAGATGGAAATTGAAATTATATTATAGAAAAGATCGGTCCTTAGTCCTTGATGCAGTAAATTATTAAGACCTAATTTTTGTCATTTCAACATGAAATTAGAATAAGAGTTGTTAAATTTAGTTATCGTCATTAGGGTTTTTATAAAGAAAAGGCAAATTTGTATAAGACAACATAACTTTAAAATTTTAAATATAACACACTTGAAAATTGAAATTATATTATAGAAAACATTCGCTCTGGGTCTTGGATGCATTCAATTATCCCAGACCTTGAGCATTTTATAATTTCAATCTATAATTAGAATATGAGTTTTATAAATTGATTTATCGTGATTAGGACTTTTGGAGGTTGTGTATACCGCAACTATTAAAGAACCGTAGGTGGTGTTCATCTCAAGTTCCTTGGAAACAAATTTCTCCACAACACTAGCGCCTTGAGGACAGATTTATGCTCCATGGAAAACTTGTCGCTCATCTTACTACATTCAATCTTCATATACACGCATGTGGAAACACTAAATAATGTTACATGTTGGAGCAGTCTTCCTATCTTTATTATGTTTGTCTTCTTTTCTGCCAGTTGTCCAGTTCATTCGTAGTTAGACTTTAGTTTACATTCAATTATGTTTTGGTTTACTATAGTTTCTCAGATATCCATTGGATCCATTATGTAACCTTGTATTTTAATTAATATTAAGAAGAGTATTGATTCCCTATGGTGTTCTCCCCCATATTATTTGTTGTTTTCTTCATTTCTGCTTTGCTATGTATCTGAATTTGTCATGGTATCAGAGTAGACTTTATAAGCCTACTCAAAAAGTGGAGAGCAGTTCATCCGAATATGTGGAGAGTAGAACTACTCCAGTTGATCTGTGGAGAGCATATCTATCCGAATATGTGGAGTATAGAACTACTCCAGTTGATCTGTGGAGAGCATATCCACGTGAAAGGAGAGTAGATCATTATTCTGTGTACAGGGTGAATTAGAGTTCAACCCTTTTGCTGGTGTCAAGGAATAGTGACCGTGTGATCAACTTAAGGAGTTAATCATGGTCATTCAATTTATCGGACTCCAGATTTATTAGCATGTTAAAGTTGGACAACTAATATTAGATATAGAGTGAAGACTCATCTAGATCGACGACGAGAGTATAGTCTTCGATCCGAGTTCGATACTCCAAGGGGACGATAGTTCGACGACTATTGGAGGACACAGTGAGAATAGTGGGAAATATGATAAATGGTGTAGATTCAGTGGAGGAGAAGATCAACGGTTGAGGAGAAAACTCTGAGGACTATCAAAGTATAGCTCGTCAAAGGACATAGTGGAAGAGAACTGCGATGAACAGTAGTCAAATAAATAGATGAGATTTGATTAGAGAAAAATAATTGATGACAGAAACAGTAGACTACAGTGAGAATCATTTCGGAGTTCCTAGATCAAGGACTCAAAAAGGAGGCACATGGAAATCTTCTATTGTAGCGGAAGTTTCAAAGTTTTTTTTAGGTCATCACATCCTGAACTCTCAGAGTCTTTCAGTTCAGTTGGAGTCTAATGGAAGGAAGGTCGATTGGAGTGATAGAACCCATCAGATTCTAAAAGGATCCGAATGGTACAAAATGTTGGATTCTGAGTTTATCAAACAAAATAGATGTATTTACATAATCCGTGACCACTTAATTGTTTATTAATGTAAATCAATTACATATATAGCACAAGGTGCATGAAACACACTTGAACAGATCTCTTATAAATGTGGATCTGAAACTAATGCAAACCTAAACATGAAAGACACACAACAACTTAGTTACGCAAATCTTAACTAAGCATCCTAATTTTTACATTATTCCAACACTCCCCCTTAATGGAGAAATGGATTTTCTATCAAACATAACAGAGCAGAACATAACATATGCTTGCTATGTTCTGCTTGTTGGTCTCAGTCTCAGCGGGGCGGGGCTTACAAATTAACAATTTCATCTTTACCTTTCTTGATCTTAGATAGTGATGTAGATGGAGCTTCTTTCTTGGCTTGCTACTCCATATATGTTTCATCTTGACTCTATTCAGCTTCATAGCCCTTTTTACTTTGTTTCTTAGCATTTTGGAATTTGACTTCTGATTATTGTTCTTTGTCCTCAACACTTCTGCATTTTATTGAGAACATTTGTCTTTAATGTTCGCAAATGCTTCCTGTTATCACTCCAAGAAACCCTCCGTGGTTGCAGACCAAAGGTGCTTGGTAACTTAAGAAATAAATGTTTTTTGTATTTTTCAGAGATGGATCAATGGGATAACTCAATTCAACTTATAGCATTCAGACATCAAAGTGATAAA